>CAKAKR010064285.1:3874-38354 GCA_916700685.1 Adelosebastes latens
ACACACACACACACACACACACACACACACACACACACACACACACACTAATCAGTCTTGTGGACTAATCAGGATTTTTTTAATGAACACAATCTCTCACTCTGAGGCTACAAACACACTGATTGAATTAAAGCTCAAACTACAGGAAGAGAGGAAGAGGAGGAGAGAGAGAGAGAGAGAGGAAGAAGAGGAGGATGATGATGGGAAAACAGCTGAGCAGGTGATTCAGTTTCACCAAATAACGTATATTGATTAGAAGTGAAACTGATCAATATCAGCGCCCAGCAGGAGAGCTACGCCTCTGCCATTTTGGACTGAAAGTGACTACCGGGCGTCGGTAAAACATCCGCCTACAAAGACACGTACAAAAGTAAAACTAAATCCCTCCCACTCTCAGCAGAGACCATGAAACAGTCCCAGCAGAGACCCATGAAACAGTCACTCCCAGTCCCAGCAGAGACCCTGAAACAGTCCGAGTAGAGACCCTGAAACAGTCCTTTTCAGTCCCAGCAGAGACCCTGAAACAGTCCCTTTCAGTCCCAGCAGAGACCCTGAAACAGTCCCAGTAGAGACCCTGAAACAGTCCTTTTCAGTCCCAGCAGAGACCCTGAAACAGTCCCTCCCAGTCCCAGCAGAGACCCTGAAACAGTCCCTCCCAGTCCCAGCAGAGACCCTGAAACAGTCCTTCCCAGTCCCAGCAGAGACCCTGAAGCAGTCCCTCCCAGTCCCAGTAGAGACCCTGAAACAGTCGCCATGTTTTATCTTGAAGCTGAGATTCAGACTCAGCGTGAGATTAAACACTCGGCTCCTCGGGTTCATTTACATGTCATTTAAATATTCGTCCCCTCAGTCGTCCCTCTGCGAGGAATCTGATCAAACTAAAATAGCTTCTCTAAGTCGCTGCTGGGTTTTAACTACCCACAATCCACTGCTTGAACATGTGGAGGGCCCAGAGTTTTTAATCTCAAACCTCCAGTCCTGAAGAGTGTGTACATCAAGCCTGTGTGTGTGTGTGTGTGAAATAAATCTGTAGTTTAATCTGGTTTCATGTTGCGTAGCGTGTTTTTAAACAGTGAATAAATAACATACGGACAGTTTAAGCACGTAAACATGTTACCAGCAAATGTATGAAACATGTGGATTACATCACCAGATATGGATTATGGATTAGGAACAGTTTAAAAAATATATCATTTTGGAGCTTTATGCAGCCTCAAGTGGGCTAATATTTGAATTTGAACCTCATTTTGGAACATAAGTCTTTGATTTTCATGCTCAAATACTGCAGGAACTTTTAAAATAAGGTATTTTTTTTACACAAAACCTTATTCAAACCCACCAGACCAAGTCCTTACGGTGTTTTACTGTTAAATACACACCTTAACAGATAATTCTACTTTATTACAACATTGGTTTTATTTATTATTTTAGTTTTGTTCACTCGCCAAAAGTTAGCTCAAGTTTGGAGCGTTATTTATCTTCCTTCACGACAAGCTAGTATGACATGGTTGGTACCAATAGATTCTTTAGGTTTTTCTAGTTTCATATGATACCAGTATCTTCACTCTGGCTTTCAAACTGAGCCCACTACAACCTAAAAATCACAAGTTGCGTTAACGTGTTGTTATTAACTTTGACAGCTCTAATAATAATTGATGTTGAATATGAATTGTGGGATTATTCTTTATTTCATCGGCTATTTCGGGGTTTTTTTACGTTATTATAACATACATATAAAAACGAAGCACATGAATACTGATTTGGAGGTCAGTTACCATGGCAACGGTCGAAGCTTCGAAACATTGAAGGTCAGCCTATCGAGACAAGACCGAGACCTTCAAAAAGGGGTCTTGAGAACAAGACCGATCTCGAGTACTCCAACACTAACTGAGACTCAACCCAGGACTCCAGTCTGGGAACACGACTACAGTGAGAACAGAAGGTCAAAGTTAAAGAACAGTTGGACTTTAAACTGTGATGGATGTTTATTGTCTGACGGGCAACACTACAGGAACACAGTGGAATGATCCTTTAACGGCAGTGTGGAGTCATTTGTTCAGCAGGAAGCAGCGACGCCCCTCCAACAGGGAGTCTGAATCGAGCCTCTTAAGTCGTCGCTTGACAAAATGAGAACACTTTAACGGACCGGACCCTCCAGACTTCAGAGATCACCTTCAGGTAATGATCTGTCGTCTCTTTCTCTAACTCCCAGGTGAACACAAGGCACGTCGTCTAACATTTGGAGTCTCCTCAGCTCCGGTTTTCTGGGGCAGACAAGAAACTCACAATATGGGACACGGTTTTAAAAAACAAATGAATAATACCGGCTCAAAGTGGGCCACCTTCAGGACCAGATGACCAATAGGAGGGTCCCCCAACGCTTCACAATCTACTTCCTTCATTTCCACTTCGTCACACACAGAGATGCAGCTGATTTTGTTTTGGAGGAAACCAGGTCAGAGACGGAGATCGAAACTTTCAGGAGGGAAAAAAAGACCAAACTGGGACAAAAAGCAGGCAGGACGAGACCAGGAGAACAGGTAGAAAAAGACTCTGATTCATGGTGGTAGTAAACCTGCAAGTGCTATCATTAGCTATAAAGTTACCACGGCCACTCTTCTTAGTAGTCTAACCCTCTAAAAGTGGGTTCAAACTGAACAAAATGCCAGCAGGACAGGATTTGTTTTGTGAGACACTGAAAGACGTTGGAAATGTTTTAGATCCAGAGGAGACTGACATTAAATCACTTCCATCAAACAAGCTCTGATAACTGTAGCAGCAAACAGCAGACAGACCACGTTAGAGACCAGCTGGTGAACATAGTGGAGCATCTAGCAACTAAAGAGACACTCAGGAGTTGGTGGTGGAGACCAAAAACAGAGCTAAAAGAGGGAAAATGTTGCATAACAAACCTGTGGAGACGGAAGTTTGTTTTGAAAAGACTGGAAGCATGTAACGAGCGGAAATTGACATGTGTTGCTTGAAAACGGAAGAAAAATTGGGAATAATATTTCGTAAGACATCATACAAACCGTTATATGAGGATACGTTGTCAACAGCTTGTTGCTGTAAAATATGAATTATTGAGACAGGAAGAGATCGAGGTGATTATTGAAACATTAAGTAGCATCAACTTTTATTTAACATCTGTAGTTACTTTGCAGATTCAGATTTAATACAAATTATAAATCAACTAATAAATGATGATGTATTATTATGTTTAAACTCCAGCAGCTCCAGCTGTTCAGTCTGGTTAAAAACCAACAGGAAGCTTTTAAAGCATTCATGTCAGTGTTCTTAGCATTAGTATTAGCATTAGCATTAGCATTAGCATTAGCGACATGCCTTCACATGGCAGCACACATCATCTGCTGGTGTTTGGATAGGAGGAAGCACACACACACACACACATATGAGCGTTGGGGGATTTTAGAGGTTTTCCAGGCGGGGGGATGAAGTCTGGAGGGAAACGGGGAGGAGGTCGAATCTTATCGGATTTAATCCAAAAACAGACGAACAGCCCCCCCCCTCCCTCGCCAACTGCTCAAGGACACACACACACACACACACAGGAGGAGATTAACCCCTTCAGCCTTTTTAAAGTCTCAGAATCGAGGCCACGTCCACAACAACGGTTTGTTTTATGGGAGTCACTTCTGAGGCTTCAAACCAGCAACAACCTGCACGAATAATAACAAGATGGAACAAACTATCACATCAACTTTTAACCTGCTGCTGCCATCAGTGACCACAGCAGCACATCATGTCCAAACAGAACTAAATTAAACAGTATTTAAAGCTGAAGTTTGTAGGTTTTGGTCAAATAAAAGGATGGTTTTCCATCAATCTATATTTGATTATATGATATTCATGAGTTTGTTATGTTTCTCAAAGAAAAAAATTGTTGAATCCAAACAAGGAAAAAACAAAAACAAGGAATCCTTCCCTAAAAATGAAAACCAACAAGCAGCAACACATTTCATTGAGAGGACAACGTGGAAAGATTTAGAGTGATACTTTAAGAGAGTCACAGGAGACAGATTACAACCAGAAAGGTAGAGATGATATCATCAAGGTGGTTTTTCCTCCTCCTGAGAGACTCGTATCTGTCAGGAGGAAGTGATGCTGTTACAGACGCTCTGAAATTATGTCTTCACATCTCCTACCGACCCTTTTAACAACCACCACCACCATTCTCTAGCGTTCTCTAACATTAACCAAACCAAACAGGAACCATACAGATAGCTGCCACATGCATCAGTCTCAAAGCTGTGTTTGTGTTCAGTTATCACAGATTTAAAACACACATTTTAATAAACCTACCTGCTCGCAGTTCAGTCTCACATCTGTCTGTGAAACATTTGGACCATCTACTTGTTTCAACTGTTGGACTTAGTTTTAAACTGCTGATAAAGAGCTCTTTTAGTCCTCAGGAGAACGTCGGGACAGCAAATATTCATTAGTGTTTTTACAGCTGACCCTGTTGGCTCAAACGCTGCCGACTGATAAATCCATTTCCTGCCAAACCTTCGTGTCAATGACAGCTTTAAGTCTCACTTTCCATCCTGCCAAATTAAAAACCGAACCACCAAATGCTCAGATCTTTGTCCTGAATCTGAAGCAGCACTTTTCCTCTGACGGGGTCACTGAGGGGTCACCAAACACCCCGAAAATCTGATTCACACCAACTCCTACGAGACGCTTCTTCAGTTTGATTAATATTAATATTAAAGTCCTCCTGGAGGAGGAGATGCAGTAGAAGAAGAGCAACAAAGACATTTACATTAACTTATTAAAGCCAAAGATGCTATTAATTCAGCAAAAAAATAGTTTATTTTTTTGTTGATTCTCTCTCTCATCATATTAATCAGTGACCCTGCAGTCGCCTTTTAGTATTTATTGGATAAAAAGGGATTAAAAAGTAGAGAAATTATTAATTTTCTGCCTTCGGGACGTGGCTAATACCTGGAGACAACCACACAGAAACTAATAGCCGACTAAAGCTTTTATTAGTGGTGTTTACAACTTTCACTCTATTGGTGATAACAGACTGTAACACGAAGCAGAATGAACCAATCACAGCGCAGTACGCTGCAGACACTCCCAACGACAACAACAACAACAACAACAACATATGTCTCTTTATGTTGTTTGTTGTTGTTTCTGCAACTTCTTCTGTGTTTAACAGATGTTACAGATGTTGATCTGTGAGTCCTGACTTCTTTCATTCAGTTTCCTAAATCTTTATTCCAATAAACAGCGGGCTCAGTTTTAAAGCTAGAGTGAAGATACTGGATCATAAGAAACTAGAAAACCTAACTAAATTACGCTCCAAACTTGCGTAAAATTTTGGTGAGGAAAAACTGGCATGGCCATTTTCAAAGGGGTCCTTTGACCTCATGATTTGAGTATATTTGTTATGCTAAATGCAGTACCTGTGAGGGTTTCTGGAAAATATATCTCATTGTTTTGTGTTGTTAATTGATTCCCAATAATAAATATGTACATACATTTGCATAAAGCAGCATATTTCCCCACTCGCATGTTGATAAGAGTATTAAATTAAAATTAAAACTTGACAAATCTCCCTTTAAGGTACATTTTGACCAGATAAAAAATGTGTGATTATTTGCAATTAATCGTGATTCATTATTTTAATCTGTTTTTATGTTTGGATTGATTTGACTCCTGATTTGAAGGAAAACTGAAACTTATTTTCTGAATCTACAAACCAGTGACAGATTCTCTTTAACAACGACTGATAACAACATTGATTTAAGAAGCTCTCGTCCGATCACACGTCTTCAGCTGACCTTCCTCCCTCCTCAACAAAACAACCTGCTCTCTAGAAGTGACAGAACGAGATATCACCTCTAACTGATATTTAATCTGCTGTCACTCCAATGAAACTCCCACAAAGTGAGGCGACGAAGAGGAGCAGACAGAAGATGAAACGCTGAGAACACGAAGGCCGACATCAGAGCTGCTCTCAGCGGGCGTCTGACGAGCTCATGTAAAAATAGGAGGCAGGTCGCCGTCAGGACGACGAGACGCTGCCGCTGTCAGACTCCATCCGCCATCGGAGAGAGAAGAAGAGAAGCCGACACACCGTTTCATTATCGTCTCCGCTTCAGGTACTGGCACAACTGAACCGCCACTTCCTGTCCGCCCACACAGGAAACCTCCTCACACAGAAGGTGGATCCATCTTTACAAGCTCAGGCTGGTTGTCCAGAAAAAACTTTATTTTAAATTCTAATAGAGATCACAAAGATACAGAATGTTTTCATTTTGGGGACTTTTCTCTAAAATGACGCACAAAACATCTGGAATATTTCCAGCTAAACAAGATGGCGACGTCCAGAAACCAAAATGGCGACAGCCAAAAACCGAGATGGCTACGGATAAAAACCAAGATGGCGACAGCCAAGAAAACAAGATGGCGATGTCCAAAAACCAAAATGGCGACTGCCAAGAACCAAGATGGCGACTGCCAAGAACCAAGATGGCGACGGCCAAGAAACCAAGATGGCAATGCTCAAAAACCAAGATGGCTACGGCTAAAAACCAAAACATGAGCTTATAGTCTCAATGGCTAGTTTTATTGTCACATATACAATCAATCATGCACAGTGCAACGTATAGTGATATTCTTAAATGCCATAGCTCCAGATAAAATCTAACAAATGGATATATAGAATAAAAATTAATCTAACAACTCAAGTCAAAAAAAAAAAGCTACAATAAAATAAAAATGAGACGGTGAAACAATGTAACAAAATAAAAACAGTGTGATTAAACAAACCTGGTCTCACGGGAAATCGTAGAAATATCACGACATTACACGGTCATTCCGCGTGTCATGAGGACGCATTTTAGCATTTTCACGTGTCATTTGTACGCCACGCAAACAGTTAGGGTAAGGGAAAACGTCATGGTTGGGCTTAAAATAAGTACGTAAACTAAGTAAAACACATACGGAAACAACTACGGGAAAAAACGTCAATAAAAAACACGTGACAATCGTCAAAAACGTCACTAACGTAACTGGCAAAACAAAACAGCAGTCAACAGCGGTCTAGAATGTGACATCAACGTTACCTTTAGTTGGATATCTCTCACGTTTAAAGACGGAATGATCTCATCTGTCGACCATCTGAATCCTCCCGATATTCGTTAAAGTTTCGTCTCCAGTTGAAACAGACAGGAAGCAGCATGTTAGTGATCAGCAGCGATAAAGAACGAGCAGCTGGATTCACAGTCTGGTGGAATCAAGTCAATAATAGATGACATCACGTTGTAATGACTGACGGAAACTAAACAGAAATCAAATAACTAGAATGTGACTGAAACCACTGGACCTGTTCAGTGACAGACAGAATCAGAATAGAGGGAGGAGGACGGTGTTGTTGTGACCTGAAAGAGTTCATTTCTAATGAAGAGAGCAGCTGCAGAGAAAGAAAGAAGCCGCCTGACTGTCAGAAACGCTTCCAGCATTAAAACATGCAAAAACATCAACCTGCTGAACAACATCTACCCGTCCTACACGACACACACACACACACCCAGCGGTGTTCCTCTACACTTGTGAGGACTCTCACCGATGAAATACTCTAATACTAATACTCTAACTCTAAAACAACGTCTGAACCGTCAAACAGCTCCTTAAAGAATAATATAATCCTCTTTCTAGCAATTAGTCGACTAATCAACAGAAAAATAATCCACTATTTTGATAATCAATTCACTGATAAACAAAAGAGCTGGGACGATATACTGTACATATCTCCTGATTCAATACTATCCCGATACCTGAGGGCCCATTCGATATATATCTGTTTTAACACTAGACCATGGGGAGGAAGTTGAATCATACACTTCTATGGACTTTTACTTTGAAAATCTCTAAATGAATCCAGTAAAAATGTTTGATTTTTCAGCATGTATGTAGTCAGAGATGTCCTGAAGTCAAATATATCAGGATCATTGTCAGGAAGTATTTATTATTCCAGCAACCCAAAAATCAAAGAATAAAGACATTTCCCTCACAGATTAGTGGAATTTTCTTTTTAATTTATAAGGGACATGTAATGTTTTGTACTTCTGGTGAATATAATCCAATCAATCTTATTCATGTGTTTTGCATATACAGTTCCCTTTGTTAACATCTTATTTTGAAAACCGGACGTAGCCCACATATATACTTCCTCTAACTTCTCCAAGGTGGTCTCTAGCTCTCCCGTCAGCTCCGTTCTCTTTATACATCCATGGTCGGCCCATTTGACCACGGAGACGAGAGTGACGGCTGGCTCCACCGCAACGTTACCGCGATGCGATAACGTTTCCTGTCCGTGACAGAGTTAGCATGCAGCTTTAGCCGTGATGTCTAGCTCTGCTTTTCCTGTCAATGTGTGAAACCCAAAGTGTTTCCATCCTTTACTGGATGTGTAGTGTTTAACCACGTTAGATTTAACATGTTAGGGTGCAGGTCGTATCCACGCAGACCCTCCAACGTTTTATACTTTCTCGTTTCGGCTCGTTGTGGTTTGTTTCGGTTGACGGATACGGAACGGATATGACGTCACGTTACTCAGACTACAACAATAAAAGCGGTAACTTCCTTCTATCTACACATAGACTCAAATGAAGGAAATATATTGATTCTGGCATTAAAAAATCTATTTCAAAATGGTTAATAAAATTGCGATACATCGGTGAATCCATTTTTTCTTCCACCCCTAGTGTCGAGTCAGGAAAACTAGAACATGTCAGCAGCTGCAACAGCAAATAAACGTCACAGTCGATTAATTAATGATCTTTTTATTGCTCTCATCTCTCCTCCAGAACTTTATCTCAACTGTGTGTGTTTTCAAGTTCAAGCAGATCTTTAACCTCCACTTTTCCCGTGAGATCCCTGCATCGCCCCGAGGCACTCTGGGAAAACTCCAACACACGCACACACACTCTCCCAAAGCCACAAACACTCACACAAACCCTGAGGCACGCACACACACACACACACACACACACACACACACACCCTCCAGTGTTTACTTCATTTCTCACTGTAATTTATCATCTAACAGCTGCACACACGAACACACTTTTATAACATGAACTGTAGTTTGTCTCTTTTCCCGGGACCAGACTACTTCCTGGAGTGAACTAACGGAGGAAATAAAGACATTAAAGAGCTTTCAGATTATTTGACCTGATTTTTTTTTTGGGTCACTATGTTCTTTTTCTGACTGAACTTTTATTAAACTATAAATAAAACACTTCCTGCTCGCCGGAGCAGAAACTCTCAATTTACACGATACGATTAGTTTGAACCTGAACAGGAAGCAGGTCAGTAAATATATTAGAGAGGAACTCTTCCTGCACCGAGTCTCAGTTTAATCTAAATCTGTTAACTTTTACTCTTTATGACCGGCAGGGTAACACTTTATAATAACCATCATTAATAAATGGTTAACTGATAGTTAATTAGACTTAGTTAATAGTTATTTTACTGTTAACAAACAGCTAAATGATAATTAATGTTTACTAATTATTAGTAATGTTATAATTTATGTTATTTTAACAGTTAATTGTTGCACACATTATACATTTTTTTTTTATTATTATTTGTAAACCTGAAGAAATTGTCTGTAAAACATCAATAAACATTTTATATATATAAATATATATATATATATATATATATATATATATTTGTAACACTTTGTTAATGATCAACAACTGGTTTATAAACCGTCTATAAACGGTATCATTTACAAATTAATAATTACATAACAAGTTAATACTTTGTAAAGTATCTATAAACATTATTTAGATAGTTAGTATTTTGTCAATGGTTAATAATAATTAGTTTCTGGTCCGTCTATCTATGTAATGTTTAAAGATGTTTTACAAACGGTTTCTTAAAGGTTTACAAATAATGTAGTAATCGCTAAAAAATACTTAATATTGTATATAAAATGTTATAATGTGTGCAACATTAAACTGATAATAAATAGTTTACTGATGTAATCAGAATAAATAATAATAAATAATAAACTAATTATTTCATATTACACAAACTAATGATGAAAATAACAGAGATTATAGCATTAATAATAATAAATAAACATTATTAATCATTGTTTGTTAACAGTAAAATAACTATTAACTTAATTAAGTTTAATTAACTATTAATTTACCATTTATAAATGATGGTTATTATAAAGTTTTACCCGTAGATGCCCTTAATTAACAAAGTACATTTTAAGGAGTAATTTAAGGTGTTTTTAAGGTGGATTTTGTTGCTCTGAATTATTTTCAGGTGCAATAAATATTCTGGTATTTACATCAAATGTTGGATTGTACTATAATTAGTTTTTTTTTTAAAATGGGTTACTTCATGGATTAAGGGGGTTTGTAAGGTATCAAAAACTGACCTTAATCCATGTAGATATATATTACAATCCTTTACATATTAAAACATGCAAAATGAGATGACACTCACCCCTTAAAATAAATCTTATTGTATCTGAAAAACTTGCAGGCATTCATGAACACATGGGAAGCTCCACAGCTTCAAACATGGAAACAAACTGTGTGAAAGTTGGTCTGTTTATCTGGTAATAAATCCTTAAAACATAGTTCATATACCTTATTTAATATACCTTACTTATGTCATTATTTAAAAAAAAAAAAAAAAGAGAAGGGGTTCAGTTTCAGGGTGGAAATACTGAAGAAGGAAAAGAACAGAGGGAGATTCCCAAAGACAAAATGTGAAGAAACATGAAGACGACGTTTTCATATAAAAATGTCTCTTACCTTGAATCCAGGACGTCCAATCACAAGCAGCTTCACAGGAGAGCCAATCAGAGAGAAGACGTGTTGATCCCGTCCTGAGTCACTCCTCTGGTTTAGAAATCTGAGGAACAGAGAAGAAGAGAAGAAGAGATGGAGTCAGGAGGGAAGCCAGGCTCTGCTTTCATCTTTATCCAAATGCATTGTGGGAAGGGAGCAGGGTTTCCCTGAGAACTGGGACACGGAGAGATCAGACTACAGCGGACTGGAAGATCAGGTTCATAACCGAGTCTGAACACACACAGAGAGGAGGAAGACTGATCTGAGTGCAGCTGATACCGACACAAAGGTGTCCACGTATCAAAAACTGACTGAACTCCTGTCAACTTCTTCATTGAAACTTTGGAGTTTTGTAAAAGAAAACAGATTCCTCCACAGTATCAAAAACAAGTTTTATATGTTAAATAACACTCTGAACCCCACAAGCATGTTTTCTTTCAACAGGACTTGGTCCAAACCGAGTATATGTCTGGACCGTGTACAGTCAGTCTATGAATTTGTGGCTAAATTGTTCCACTAATAGTCAGTGGTCGTGTCTATGATGTTAAATCCAGCGCTACGTGTCCACAGCCTCCGGCCTTTCCACGTGTCCCATCCATCGTCTATGTCTAAGCAGCCGTGCGATACATTCTGGTACCGTGGCGGCGAGATTCGAGAGACGGGGGCGTCGCGTCGGCCGCTCTTCATTTGCATAAAGTTGAGGTCTCCGCTACTTTATTCAAATCAGGGGTGTCCGGCGCGACTCGCCGCCTCTGGATCTCCCGAGAAACTTTTAAACTAACCGTTGTCGATCTAAAATAAAGACAGATTCATCGACTGCATTGATTATTTCTCACATAAAATGTTTTCAGAAATTTCGGTGAATTATTTTCATGAAATAAGAGAAGAGAGTTTCCAAACGAGCAGCCATGTTGGTTCCGGTTTGAAAGCTATAGGAGCAGAAGCCCACGGAGGGAAAGCGTTCGTCCAATCAGGTGTCTAGTGGCAGCCCATCAAGCGTCCAATGCTGGGAAGCGAGGCTATCCCTCGCGAAGGTGAGTGGAACCGCTGATAACGTAAAAAAAAAGGACTGTCTCCGCCTTTTCATTTTGAAAGAGCAACGTCCAATGAGGAAACTCCAACACTCGGCCAACCAATCGTGAAACTTCATCACTCAGTGACAGACTTTTGCGTCTGTGGTCCAGCCAAAAATCACCAAAATTATAAAGTTTATCACAGCCAGAAACTGTAAAAACTGAAATTATCATCTGATTTTCACATTTTCCGACAGTCCTTGAACGAATCACGTGTGACGAACACTTCCATCAGGAAAAATAACCACAGCTAAGTTTTAAATACTGATATTTAATCAAAATCACTTTATTAAATTGTCTCGTTTAAAAAATTCTCCAAAAATAAACTGTTTGCACGAACCAGATCCTGTAAAAAACATTAAATTCTTCGCTCCTTGCTGAAACTGTGAAGCCATGAGTGACTCGACTGAGACCGACAGTCACCTGACAAACAAATCAGTGAAACTTGGACTGAACTGCAGGCTGTGCAAGAAGAGAGGTAAGTAGAGGTTGTAACCATGTAAATAGTTCAATATGTAGCTTATAGCATGTGGAACCTCCATTTTTTCTAATATTGGTAACACTTGTGGGCACTTGGAAAAAATGTTGTATATAAAGTAGGTCTGTCAATCGATTCACATATTTAATCGCAAATTAATCCCACATTTTTTTATCCGTTCAAAATGTACCTTAAAGGGAGATTTGTCAAGTATTTAATCATCTTATCGACATGGGAGCAGCAAGAGGGGGGTAATATTCAGAGAAAAAACTTCTTTCCAAAATTAAACTCGTAAATAAATTTACGAGAAAAAACTAGCAAATTTTCGAGATATTACCCCCTCCCCCGGCTCCTTAATTATTATTTTTTTTACCTACTATGGCCCTAATAAGCCATCATATATGTAATTGATATTAATGAAAATATTAATTGGACTTTAAAACAAAGCCGTGACCAGCTAGAACACTGACTCTATTGAAGTGAATGGGAACTTCTCTCTACAAAAACAAAGTCAACACAACATTTTACACAACAAACGACCCTCTGAGTGGATCATGTGACTTCTTCTGATGTCTGGATGAAGTTGTCTGACAGTGTGAGTCCGTTTCTTTAAACATGTCCTGAGTATTTCTGACAGCAGCTGCCTGCCAGTCTGAAGTTTCCCTCAGAAGACGACCGCGTTGATGGATTTTATGTAGTTTATGTATTCCTGCCGCATCATCTGGGGCGCCTCAGAAGACCTTTGAAGTCCGGAACATGCAGACGAGCAGAAAATCCATCCAGCGGAGTGAAGAATCAAACAACGGCGTCGCTCAGGATTCAGGCCCCGGGGCTCAGAGTGTTTGGACACTTTGGACAACTTCAAGTGAAAAGCTCAGAAAAGTCCAGCAGCTGTTTGGCTCTCTGAGCAAATGAATGAGCAGAAATCTGAAGTTTACTGCTGGTGAAACGTTGTTAAAGTGAAGTTAAGTGAGCAGCTGATGAGCTCAGACTGCAGAGAGAGAGCGAGAGAGAGGACGGTATTATAAAATCATCAGTCTGTGGGATAAAGACTGCAGATGTTGCTGTTAGACTCAGGATCTGATTTCCTCTCATTCAAATATTTGAAATGTATTTCACTCATTTCACGTTGCTTACACTACATTTTGTTTTCTCTTTGCCACAAACCAGATGTTTGTTTTCTCGTTCTCAGCTTTTATTAGCTGCTTAATTCGGCCGTTACCATCTTGGTTTTCCATCTTGGTTTTTTTTCCCACCGCCATCTTGGTTTTTTTGGACGTCGCCATCTTGGTTTTCCATCTTGGTTTTTAGAGGTCGCCATCTTGGTTTTTAGAGGTCACCATCTTGGTTTTTAACAATGCCATCTTTGTTTTTAGAGGTCGCCATCTTGGTTTTTAGCAGTTGCTATCTTGGTTTTTGGCCGTTGCCAACTTGGTTTTTGGTGGTCACCATCTTGGTTTTTAGCCATCGGTTTTTAGCCATCGGTTTTTTGGTCGTCGCCATCTTGGTTTTTAGCTGTCGCCATCTTGGTTTTTAGCTGTCGCCGAATGCTGGATAAGACATTTTAGGTGTACGAAATGTTATAATTAACTTTCATGAACAGAAAACACACTGTGAAAGGGTTAAAGTTCTAAGACAGAAACACGGACAACTTCTAGGCCGGACAACGCCGTGGTAGCGACCTGTCAATCACAAGGTAGCCCCGCCCTAAAGCATCCCCTGCTTTATGGTCTATTTTACTCTAAATGGGACCATAATTTACTAAATGAACATCATGCTGTATTGAAGAAGACTTGAAACTAGCGATTGAGACCATAAACTCCAAATTGTTGGAATGAGACGACTCCGGATCTCATTTATATATGATTAAATAGATTTCACTCATTTCACGTTGCTTGCACTATATTTCATTCTCTCTTTGCCACAAACCAGACGTTTGTTTTCCGGTTCTCAGCCTTAATTAGCTGCTTAATTGGAAAACGAAGCCGTTTGTTTCACTGCAGAGTGTCGCAGCTCGCAGCAGTCTGAGAAACATTATTATTATTCAGTCAGCCTGCAGATAACCGAATGTAACAGAGTCATCAAACAAAGAAAAACCCTCTCAGTTCACCTCAGCAGTGTGTTACACATTACAAGAGTTATTACATTATAAAGGGAGTCGGCAGCTCAACACTAATTTCCTCTTTGGGATCCCAGAAGAAGAAGAAAGATGAGCAGATTTCACACATCTGCAAGAGTTCAACCGTCTCAGAGATCTGAGCTCTGAGTCCTAAACGTACAGAGAGAGAGAGACTGGAGGGAAATAACAGAGAGAAGAGGAATATCTGCTGAGAACAAACACTTCATCCTGAGGAGAAGCTTTTTTTTATTTTATTTTTATTCAACCTTTAATTAGCCAGGATAATCCTATTGAGATTTATAATCTCACTTGCAAGGAGGCCAGTTCCCAGCCAGTTTCCAGCCAGTTCCCAGCCAGTTCCCAACAAGATCCCAGCTAGTTCCCAGCCAGTTCCCAACCAGTTCCCAGCCAGTTACCAGCCTATTTCCAGCCAGTTCCCAGCCAGTTCCCAACCAGTTTCCAGCCCGTTTCCAGCCAGTTCCCAGCGAGTTCCTAGCCAGTTTCCAGCCAGTTCCCAGCGAGTTCCTAGCCAGTTTCCAGCCCGTTTCCAGCCAGTTCCCAGCGAGTTCCTAGCCAGTTTCCAACCAGTTCCCAACCAGTTCCCAGCCAGTTACCAGCCCATTTCCAGCCAGTTCCCAGCCAGTTCCCAGCCAGTTTCCATCCAGTTCCCAGCTAGTTCCTAGCCAGTTCCCAGCTAGTTCCCAGCTAGTTCCCAGCCAGTTCCCAGCCAGTTTCCAGCTAGTTCCCAGCCAGTTCCCAGCCATTTTCCAGCTAGTTCCCAGCTAGTTTCCAGCCAGTTCCCAGCCATTTTCCAGCCAGTTCCCAGCTAGTTTCCAGCCAGTTCCCAGCCAGTTCCCAGCGAGCTGTGTCTGAAAACACACAGCCTTATAAAAATGTAACATGAAGGTCTGAACAAAACCTCTCAAGACATTTCAGTCTGGACTTCAGTGGTGGACCAAGCAACAGTCTAACCGTGCAAAATGCTGGCGAACAAGAAACCATAAAGAGCTGAGTTCAGTCATCAGAGTAACCCTCTCACTGACCACAGAGCAGCTACGAAGTCGTACCGGAGCTACTTCCTGAATCAGTTGGTGTACATGTTACTTGCTTGGTTTTTGGCCATCACCTTCTGTGTTTTTAGCTGTCGCCATCTTGGTTGTTAATGTCGCCATCTTGGTTGTTAGCGTCGTCACCTTGGTTTTTGGCCATCGCCACCTTGGTTTTTGGCCATCGCCATCTTGGCTTTTGAAACCAGAAGTGACACGAGAGGGTGGAGCTAAGTACAACCAAACGCTGAATAAAACATTTTCAGGCGACCTAAATGTTATAATTAACTTTGATGAAGTGAAAACACACTGTGAAAGGGTTAAAGTTGTAAGACGAAAACACAGACGACTCCCAGACCGGACAACGCCGTGGTAGCGACCTGTCAGTCACAAGGTAGCCACGCCCTAAAGCATCCCATGCTTTATGGTCTATTTGACTCTAAATGGGACCATAATTTACTAAATGAACATCATGCTGTATTGAAGAAGACTTGAAACTAGTGATTGAGATCATAAACTCATGTTTACAATGTTTACTGAGGTAACAAATCAAGTGAGAAGTAGGCTCATTTTCTCATAGACTTCTATACAATCAGACTTCTTTTAGCAACCAGAGGAGTCGCCCCCTGCTGGCTGTTAGAAAGCATGACAGTTTAAGGCACTTCAGCATCACTTCTCAGACCTGGATGTTGCCGCCTGGTCTGAACCTACAGACTGACTCACTTTGTTTCACTTCGTCATTAATGAACTTTCACAGTCGTCGTCAGCTCGGAGACAAACTGCAGCAGCAGTAAATAAAACCGGAGAATGTGCTGCTGACGCTTCGTTACTCTCTCTCTGATCTGAATGTGCAGCACACGGATTCATTTAAATCACAGCTGACACATCTCTGCACGCCATTACCCAGCAGCCCCTGCAGCGCGGCTCCCACACGTGAACACACAGAGTGAACGGGGTCGGCTCATTAACGGCCTGAACACCGCTTCATGTTCTCACTCTGAAACTGGAGACGAGACCAAATCTATTTGTCTCCATTAACATGGTGTAGTTATTACACACACACACACACACACACAAGAGAAAATCATTTCTTATCGAGGAACACAAACTAGACATGCACTGATCCAACTTTTTAAGTCGCGATACCGATAGCTATACCTGGGCTTTGGGTATCGGCCGATGCCGAGTACCGATCTGATACCAGTGTTTAATTAATCAGCTGTATGCCTCACTGTGTGGAAGTGACTGGGATCATTATTTTATGTGTAAGGTAACATCAGGCTTTACTTAAACATTACTTTCTTAACTTTGTAAGACAAAATGTAACAAATAATACAAATTTGTATTTTATTTATACAAATTTAATTTTTATATATTATTTAAGTAATAAATCGTACCCCAGCAACTTGGTAAAAAATCTTCAAAATTAACATAATTTGTATTTATTATTAATATAAGGCGGCGCCTGCAATGGTTAAAACAAAGGAAAAAATACTTTTTAAGACATGGCGATAGTTGCATAAATTTGCAAGGAGGCCAGTTTTTAATTGAATAATCAAAAAATCTAAACTCATGACCCATCCCTATAACTCAAACTATCATTAGTTGCAGCCCTGATCTCTTTATATGATCACAACTGGAGCCAATAGGTCCGGTCATATTCAAATGAGTGAATTATTCTGGTTCCATCGATGCGTGCAGTTAGAGGAGGACTCTACTGAGCTCTGTGGGACAAAATGTTAAACTTTCATCAGAATAAATCCACTTCTCTTAATGCCAACATGCTGAAGCTATAGAGGAAAGATAACGGGGTCGTCCTCTGGAGATCTATCACATTGTGAGTTAAAAAGTAGTAAATGTGAAAGCAGTTTAATTCATTAGAGCCGATGTTGAGCTGCTCTCTTCTCACTAGAGGAACTATTTCTATACAATTTCACAATAGTCACTTATCAACACTCGAGATGAAGAAAAAAAACAGTATAAACATGTCCCAACATGATAAAACTGGATGTTGGACTGAGAGGAGGACGAGTAGAGACTTGAGTCAGTGAAGTTGAACTCTCCATCAGTGAACTCGCCGGCAGCGAGCAGCTCGATGAAGCAATAAAGAGCCACTCATCACAGCAGCATCCGGGATGAAGAGCGCCGTCATTACGTGTGCAAATGAAGCTATTATCTAACTTCAGTCCCGATAAGTCACTACACACTTCTCTGGGCCTCCCGAGGCGGGCCGCAGACGGATGGCGGCGCACAGAGAACTTCCCGTCTGTCACATGATGGCAGAGACCTCGGAGGGAGGCGGCGCTCTGCTGCAGCCGTCACTGGATATGAAACACCAGTGGGTGTGGGAGCCTTCGGGTGGCGTTGTGGGTGACGGCGGCCGGAAGGTTCAAACAAATGAGCCGAGAACAGCCATCGGAGGCGAGGAGAGGTTTTAGACTGAAGGCAGCCAGGGAGAAAATTAAAGAATAAAAGGAGACGGAGACACGGCGGCGTGAAGCGAGGGTCATATTCCTGCTTCATGCAAACCGGCCGGTCCAATCAGATTTGACTGTGATTTGGTTGCATCAGGAGAATCAGACGCTCCACTCTGCTCCACCTTTGTGTTTGTTCTGGCGGAGACTTCCTGTTTTACATACAGTCAAACTGAGGACGGGAGGAGGTCCCACACTAATTATAATTATTACAACATTTAATATGATTTTATTCAAGTGACGAATTAAAGCAGAACTGAAGAGAGAACTACACCGGCCTCAGGAACTCTTATTTTTATCGTTTTTTAGATGGAGTTTAGCGTCAGCTGACATCTATGGAGGACAGGACCTGCCAAAATCTAAAATAAATTAATAAATGAATGACTCAATAAATAAATTAATAAATATGACATTAAATGCAGCTATAATATTAAAAATAAATGCAACCATTAATTAATTGATAAAATGTGACATAAATTGATATTTCTGTTTTAATTTGCTTTCACGTTTCTGTTTCATTTTCCTTTCAAATTATCTATGTATTTATTTTTAGTAATTTTTAAAATGCATTTATAAATACATAATAAATACACGCATTAAAAATAAATATAAAATAAATAATAATTGCAAAATAAATAACTGAATAAAAATAAATAAATAAATTTAAAAATTAATAAAAAATAAATACATAAATAAATACATTATTTAAATACCACAAATATAAATATTAAATAAATTACAAATGCAAAAATAAATAAATGAATAAAAATAAATGCAAAAATAAATAAATAAATATAAATATATGCAAAAATAAATAAATACATTTAAAAATTTATAAAAATAGATAAATAAATAAAAGGGGAAAATAAACATATGAGTAAAGAAATAAGAGGGGAATTAATAGAAAGATAAATTTAAAAAAAGCAAATTAAAGCAGAAATATTGATTCGTATCACATTTTGTTAATTAATTAATGGCTAAATTTATTTTTAATATTATTTTTGCTACATTTAATGACATGAAACCAAGATGGCGATGGCCAAAAACCAAAAACAGGTATTGGTATCCACTACTACATTTCTGGTATAGTGACTTCCTGGTATAGTTTATATACTGTATATGACCAGCCTACTGCTCATACAGCAGACATCTAGAGGAATATCTGCCATCACACTGTGTGTTTAATGGAAATAAAACACACACATGTAAACCCTCCACACGGCAGATCCAGCAGAGCGAGTCTAATCCGGAGCATGAGAGGCGTGAGGGGGTTCCACTCTGCAGCCTCCTCGGGTTGGAGAGCGTAAATCTGCCGCCGCTTCCTGCAGGAAAACTGTCAGATCCGTCACCTCATGCAGATTTACTGCAGCCGCGTTAAACCCTCAGCGGGTTAACACGCTCTGCACGCTCTGCTCTCAACACGCTCCACATACCGCGGGCTGCCTTAAGTCTCTCACCTCGCTCACAAACTGGTGTACAGACGTGTGGTGTCGTGTTATAACGGAGAGGATGCAGCTGAGCGAAAGACAGCACGGAGACTTGCTGAGAGCAGCAACATGTGACGACTAACTGTTAATGAACGTGTAAACGGCTCCGTCACACCGTCTGAGGAACCTTCAGTCTAGTTTCTGCTCCCAAACACTCAGATGGAGCTAAAGGCTGCATCTATCTATCTATCTGTCTATCTATCTATCTATCTAGCAACACTAATACGTTTTAGTTTTAAAACGATCTCCGTCAAGACAAGCGTTTTAGGTCAACAGAGACAACAAGGTCAGCAACGCTTGTATCTCGTTATCCATGTTGAAATGAACCGCCGGTGGTCGAGGCTGACGTCGTTTGTTTTCTTCCGGAGAAGGTTCCCGTGATGGAAGGACACGTCATGACTGATATAAGACCCAATCAGGATGCCGACGGGACATCTGCATCATCGTTTCCAAAAGGTCTCCGTTTTCTGTCCGTCCAGACTAAAACACAACCCCGCCCGGAGATTTAAAACTAAAACGGGGTCAGCAGCGTTTTCAAACGTCTCCGTTTTAGGGGCTAGAAAAACGCTGGAGTAGTGTGGACGCTAGACATAAACGGAGCAAAAAGTTATGCGTTCTGTTTTTGGGGGAATAAATAAGGGGTGAAATGCAAAGGGGAAAACTGTGCAGAAATAATATAATATATAATAATATTTTTTGTGTGTAAATAAATTAATGATTAATACAAAGATAAGTAAATAAAGAGGCAAATTAAAACAGTCAAATTATATCACACTTTATCAATTAATTTATGGCTACATTTATATTTTTTATAGTATTTTTGCTGCATTTAATGACATATTTATTTATTTATAGAGCCATTTATTTATTTATTTATGTTTTACTTTGGCAGGTTCTGTCCTCCATAGAAGACAGGACCAACGTTTGATGACAACTAAGCAACTCCATCATTAGACGGTTGACAGCCAATAAATGCACCTCGAGTTAATATTATTCTGTTAAACATCTTTATTCTCAATATCAGTAAGAAACTCCAACATGGACTCCAGAGAGTTTATAGGAAATAGTATTTAACTGGATCTATGAATTTTACATCAACACAAATAGCTGGAATTTATTAATAATGTGAATAAAAAAAACAGCTCTAATTATCATTGTTATTATTATTAATATGCTCATTAACGGAGAACAAACGGTTTTCTGTTTCCTGCAGTAAAAAACAGGTAAATCTGCTGCTTATTAACAGAGAAGATTAGAGGCTGAACGGGCTAATCCACACTTTATTCTCAGGGTGTGTGTGTGTGTGTGTGTGTGTGAGTGTGTGTGTGTATTGTACAGAGTGAATTAAGTGTGTTTGAGTGATGAAATGAAATGAAGGTCACGGGATGGAACGGATAAAGATACGACAAAAACGAGAGGATGAGCTGCCGAATAACAAGAGAGCAGAGAGGTTACACACAGGAAGACACACACACACTGACACACACACACACACACAGCTTGAGTGTGAACCGCGCTGCAGCCGCCCTGCACATGTTTGGCAGCAAGTCGATCCTGGTAGCTTGGAGGTCAGCCAACACACACACACACACACACACACACACACACACACACACACACACACACACACACATACACAGGTCAGCTTAATGGGTTTAATGTAAATTCCTGACACACTGAGCCGAGGAAACATGTCGAAACAAATACAGGTGGCGGTGGCGGCGGCGAGCACGCTGACGGAAAACAGAAGGACCGCGAGAGCGCTTCACATTCCTGAACGCCAGCAGAGAACCGTGTTTCCTCTCTTTATCTGCCACGGCGAGCCTCCAACCAGCAGCCGGAGACTTGTCAGAGGACGCCGCCGTCTCCGTGACCTCTCAGCCGTGAACGCTAGGGAGTGATGACCCTACGGTGTGACCGGGGGGGACGCAGGAAGCAGCTGATTAACACGGCCGCCCTGATCTGATCTGGAGGAAACAGGAGCTGCTGACGAGGCAGAAAACACAGAGAGAGAATACTGAAACTACGTTCGGCTTTTAAAGTGAAGCGATGACGTCAAACTGAACAAAAACCAGCGTCCATGACATCTCTGTCAGTTCCTGTTTCCTGCTGATAATCCTCTTGTGATAAATGCCACTAAAACCAGTAGAAACCAGCAGAAACCAGTAGAAACCGTGTAGTTTATGAGAACCTGCTGCTGTTGATGTGTTGACTGTAACTGAGTCAGGACGTCAAAAGAACGGTTCAATGTTTTCTGAAATAATCTGATTATGTTTCCAGCTGAGAGTCAGATGAGAACATCGACACCACTAAACCTGAACTAACCCTGCTGAAGTCGACATGAAGCAGCAGCCAGTTAGCTCAGCACAGAGACTGGGAACCAGTGAAGTTACTGGTCCCACAGATCCAGGAGACACATTTCTACGGCTACATCCTGAATCATCACTTGTGTCAGTTTACGTCCATGTCTGTCCTAAATGTCCTCACGTCATCATTTTAGCCTGTTGGACATTTGTGTGAAATTGTCATAATTAACATATGAATTCTGAAGTTATGGCAAAGGTCACAGTGACCTTGACCTTTGACCTTTGACCAGAGTCTAATCAGTTCATCCTTGAGTCCAAGTGGACGTTTGGGCCGAATTTGATGAAATTCCCTCCAGATGTTCCTGAGAATGGTACGAACACACAGACAGACGGATAGAGACACGGATGGACGCACAGACGGACGGATAGACGGATAGACAGACGGATGGACGCACAGACGGACGGATAGAGGGACGGATGGACGCACAGACGGACGGATAGACGGATAGAGAGACGGATGGATGCACAGACGGCCGGATAGATGGATAGACAGACGAACGGATAGACAGATTGACAGACGGACGGACGCACAGACGGACGGATATAAGGATGGACAGATGGACGGACGGACGGATGGACAGACACTATAGGAACAAAAACTGTTAAATTTAAACCCAACATGTGGTTATGTGTTGGCTCTCTCACATTTCATACATCTGTTAGGATCTGAAACATCTGTTGTTAGTGTGGGCCAGCCTTTAGATAAATCACCGGTAACTGACAGATCTGTGTCGGAAAGGTTTGTTCCACTTCCTGTTTTGTCTCTTGTTGTTATCATCGGCTAGTTGGGAACTCACGTCAGCCTGTTAATGTTTCTGTAGTTGAGCTCATAATAACCTGCAAACGTCTCATCACAGTTTAAGACATTTTTCTTACTATTTATCGTGCAGCTTTCCAGCCTACTGTGATTGGTCGGTTTAAATCCACATAACACAAGATTGAAAGTGGTACTTCAGTGTGAGTAAGAACTTCTCTGGTCGAGGACAGCACAATGACTGAAAAGTAGAACTCTTTAAGGTAACGTAAAACATTTCAACAGTATTTGAATGACTTCAACACGTAGTTCAGAGCTGATACATAACCAAACCTTTGAAACTGTCTTTGACTTTTCAACTAAATTTAGCTCCGTTTTAACCGCGACATCCAGATGTTGTTTGGCTAATAAATCCATTTAAATGTCAATCTATCCACAAGATGTTTTACTCGAGAATAAACTGTAAGACGTGCCAAGCAGACCAACGTCTCCGTCTCTAACCTGATGCTGAGTTTAGATAAATATAAAATAAAAAAGATTGTGAGGAAAATCAGTAAAGTGAGAGACTTTAAGAGAGAGTTGAACATGTTAGATCCTGAGGTGACGAGGAGGAAGAGGAGAAAGAAACGATGCCCTGCAGTAGGAACACCTCTCCCTAATACTCTTCAAGGCTTCAGCTCCTTCATCATCCCTCCTCCTCCTCCTCCTCCTCCTCCTCTTCCTCACAGCACCAACAAACCACATCAGAGAGGAAGAGGCCTTCACAGGATCTGAACCAGATCTAGAACTACAACACCACATGGCTGCTGTGAGTCTGAGCAGGTGTAACATCTGGAGATGAAGCTCGTCAGCTGATGAGCTTCAGAAACGAGACAAACAGGAGAGAAGATTCAGACGGAGGTCGAAGTGAAGTCGGTTTTTGCAGCTGATTAAAACCGGATCTTTAAAACGGATGGCGGTCATGGTTTTGTCTTCGTCTTCCTCCGTCAGTTTTTAGAATAATTTCCTTCCTTTGAAGCCACCGGTTTCATACATTTCTGTAAAAACACGACTTCCAGACACTTCACTTTCAGATAGAAATCCATCACAGTCAACCCCCCCGAGATCCCGACCGACTTTACTGTCTTTCAGAGGCTGTAGCGGCTCAGTTTTAAAGCTAGAGTGAAGCTACAGGTATCATATGAAACTAGAAAAAAACTAAAGTATCCATTGGTACCAAATTTACGCCAATTTTGGCGAGGAAAAACTGTCATGGCCATTTTCAAAGGGGTCTCTTGACCTCTGACCTCCAGATATGTGAATGAAAATGGGTTCTATGGGTACCCTCGAGTATAAATGTGTTATTGTTTCCTATTCTAAAAATGATGTGTTTGAATATTTCTGCATACTGGGGTCCCTAAACAGTTTTGAATTACATAAATTGGGTATCACTGTAAAGCTGAGACTCTTGTGGATCCAATAAGCCCAACTGTACCTCACTGTATAAAATGACCTTGTGGTGACCTCTAGGATAATCACAGCCTCATGAAACTTTACAGCCACAAACTAGACACCTAGAGCATTCAGAGGATGGATGGCTTTCCTAGCTAGATGGACAATAAGGGGGTTTCTGAGCAGTTGACGAAACTAAAGTGCCTGCCATCTAATCGCCGAAAAACGCAGAAATCTCCAAATGTCAAAAATTTTTGATCCCAAATCACAGCATGGCTTTTTCTATGGTGTTCCTCAAGGTCTTGGTGTCTTAATGTGGTATTTTGGAGGGATTATTGATCATTTTTATCAATTCTCCAGTGGTTAAAAAATAAAAATGGCTAAATTTAGCACCAAATCTGTGTAACAAATGGTATCAACCCAAAAATTGCTGCAACAACTTATGAGACATAAAAGAGCATGGGGTTTACCATCATATACTTCTATCATAATGTTCTACGCTGTTATACACTTTCACTATTGATCTACATCTCAAATTAATCTTCAGGTTCCAGCTTTCAGATGATGTAAACCACGTCTATGTGACATCTACTGTTGACCTGCTATCTCCCCCTAAAGACCCCCTGTAGCCCCCTAAAAAAGACTAAAACAGGTCTATTGTGGGTCTCAGAGGGTTAAAACCTGATCTTCTCCAGTCGTGTTTTTTTAGTCTTTGTTTTCCTCTTAAACACTTCTTATGTCCCTCTTACAACATGTCATATCAACATGGAAACGTGGCTCATATCTGTACAAGAAGTTATCAACTACTAAATGTCAATCAATCAATAACTCGAGTCTGCAGGTCTGCAGGCTGATATTCAGAGAAACAAAGTGAAACCAACAGCTGAAGGAAGAAATTCAATCTAAGAACTAGTGAATGATTTGTAGCCAACGGGCACAAATACACCAGTTTCATCTGTTAGCATTCAGACTGTGACATACTTGATGTCATTTACTGATCAATAACAGGAGAAATCCACCAGCTCAATCAAATCCATCATATCAGACATGAAACCTGAAGCCTTTTATCGTCGCTGTGTTGGTTTATTTATCGACAGGAAAAGGAAGTAAAAAAGTTGTCAGAACTTTCAGTATCAACATTCACACTACAGGCTGTGAGTTTTCACACAAACTCCCACAATCCTCCTCTCACCGCGAGGAAGACGAGACGGAAGAACTTCTCTTCGTTTTTCGCAGCAGGAAGTCGACCAGCTGTCCTGGCAGAGACAATAAATATGCTTTAATGTCGTTTCTGCAAAAATCATAAAGATTCAGGGCTCTTATTCTGAAGGTTTCTGGGTCGACGTTCAAAATTTACAGAGTAATTGCAGGAGACCAGACGACCTCTGACCTTTCTACCATGAGGTGAACACACTACTATGGCCTTTTCACTGGTCGCACTGAGTCAAACCAACCCGACCAACCCGTGACGACCCCCCTCAAACAAGTTTGTGTTGCGAGCGAGACCAAAGAAGCAAAGAGAAGAAACTCTAGTGTTTTTTTGACGACAGCCATTGCCGCCATTTTGGACTGAAAACGTTTATTATATTTATAATATTTTATTGTTCGACACATTTCAGTAGAATATGACTATAGAATAGAATAGAAATTACTTAGTTTTACTTTTGTGCAGCTCTTTGTCGGCGGACGTTTTATTGGCGTCCTGATTTCGCTGCTTCATAATAAAAGCTTTTAAATAACGGCGGGCTTTTATTGTGAAGGATTTATAGGAAATTAAAAGTTTATCTCCGAATTAGCAGAGCTTTGTTAGCGGCTATTCTTGATGAAAACTACAGCAGTCAAGCGATTAAGATATTTATTTTCGATTAATCGCAAATTAATCGCAAATTAATCGCACAGAGTTTTTATCTGTTCTAAATTAACCTTAAAGGGAGATTTATCAAGTATTTAATACTCTTATCAACATGGGAGTGGACAAATATGCTGCTTTATTTAAACGTATGTATATATTTATTATTTGAAATCAATTAACAACACAAAACAATGACAGATATTGTCCAGAAACCCTCACAGGTACTGCATTTAGCATAAAACAATATGCTCAAATCATAACATGGCAAACTGCAGCCCAACAGGCAACAACAGCTGTCAGTGTGTCAGTGTGCTGACTTGACTATGACTTGCCCCAAACTGCATGTGATTATCATAGAGTGGGCATGTCTGTAAAGGGGAGACTCGTGGGTACCCATAGAACCCATTTTCATTCACATATCTGGAGGTCAGAGGTCAAGGTACCCCTTTGAAAATGGCCATGATACCAGTATCAGATTTTTCTTCTGCATTCTTTTGGACATTTTCCGGACTTTTTAAACACTTTTTTTGGACATTTTTCAGAAAATTTTGGGACATTTTCAGACATTTTTTATACTTTTTGGGGATTTCTTTCTGACAATTTCAGGCATTTTAACGGACATTTTTTGGACATTTTTACGATCTTTTAAAAACTTTTTTTCAGACATTTTTCAGACGTTTTTCAGACTTTTTTGGACATTTTAGATATTTGGACAAAACCCCCCCCCCACATTCACATATCTGGAGGTGAGAGATTGAGCGTACGTTTGGAGCGTTATTTAACCTCCTTTATGAAAAGCTAGTACGACATGGTACCAATGGATTCATTAGGTTCTCTAGTTTCATATGATACCAGTATCTTCACTCTAGCTTTAAAACTGAGCAGCTACAACCTAAAAATCACAAGTTGCGTTAATGCGTTAAAGAAATTAGTGGCGTAAAGACAAATTTGCGATAACGCGTTATTATCACGCTAACTTTGACAGCACTAATAAAAACATGTCTACTGCTGAGGAGAGGAAGTGAACAAGCAGCAAAAATAATGGGGGACTTTTATTGTGAAGAATGAAGGAAGTGAAATGTATTTAACCACCGTCTTACAGCCACTCCTTTGGCCATGGATACGCACACATTCAAGCGGGTAAAGAGTAAATGATGAGGTGAGTTTAACACAGAACGCAGATGAATTTCACAAACAAAGTCGACTAAAAGACGACAGTGAACGTGAAAATGTTTCCAGACTTTAAATTACCACACAAACAGGAAGAAAAGGAGAAACTGGAGGAAAATAAAGAGAAAACCTGGAGCAGCAGCTTCCGCCTGTCTGCCTGACTGATGGAGGAAAACGTCTCTTTTATTCCTCCGTCCTCCGTTGTCTCTCCTCATTTTCTTGTCTCTGCTGCTCTAATTTTCCTCTGATTGCTGCCGTTTATTTTGAAAATCATTTTCTTGTCTGCAGCTGAAGACGCTTCTCTCCAACTGTCAGAAAAAAAAAAAACTCTGATCGACTGCAGAAACTTTTCATGCAAATTATTTTGGTCTTCTCCTTCGGCAGGTTTCTGAGTGAATAATTCAGCTAAAAAAATCACTTCTATCAAAACTCTAAAGAGGATTTATGAGAAATCATTTGTGGAGTTCGTTCTTTCATGTAAGAATCAAACAGGGAAATGTTCGTGCGGATGTCCTTAAACACAAACTAATGTAAACGTGATGGATGAATGGTATGAAGAAATTTCTTGGATGAGAAGTGAAACGTCTTCAAGAATCTAGACCAAGTCCAGTTGTTGCTGATTAAATCCTTACTCAGATACCATGACTTGGATGAATGAGAACCTTAACAAACAAAAGGGTATATAGTGTTGATTTAACACAACGTGTAGTCAGTAATTTAAGGGAAACAGAGGGGCAAAAATGCCCCAAGAAATCACAGAATGCCCCTAAAAATCACGATCAAGGAGCTAAAAATTTCCCCCCAAGATTTCAAAAACTAAAAAAATGATATTTATCTAATATATAAAGCTAAATAGTTAGAAGTGTCTCCTGCTTTCTCTCACACATCCAGATGGTTGAACACTTCTCTTTGGAACAACAGTGTGATTTTTATTTACTCATGTTGGCACAAGCAGGTGATTACTGTACGTGCATTTTAATCTTCAATCATTAAAAACAGTAGAGCTGCAATGCAATTAGTCAACTAATTGATTAGTCGAGCAACAAAAAATTAAAAGCCAACTGTTTTATAGTAATTTTTCATACAAAAACGTCAGAGAGTGTTGTTTTCAGCCTGTCAAATATGGAGATTTTCTTGCTTTTCTCTATTTTATATATTAAACTGAATATCTGACAAAACAAGACATTCAAATTTGGTCTGTCAAAGTTATCGGATAATAATGCATTATTATCCATAACCATGTCATACTAGCTCGTAATGAAGGAGGTTAAATAACGCTCCAAACCTACGCTAAATTTTGACGAGGAAAAACTGCCATGGCCATTTTCAAAGGGGTCCCTTGACCTCTGACTTCAAAATATGTGAATGTGTGAGGGTTTTTGTCAAAAAAAAAAATGTGTGAAAAATGTCCAAAAGTTCCAAAAATGTCCAAAAAATGTCCAAAAAAAATCTGAAAAATATATTTTTTTAAATGTCAGAAAACTGTCAGAAAACAAAGTCCAAAAAATAGTAAAAAAAAAAAATTAAAAAAAATGTCCCAAAAAAAGTTTGAAAATCTCAGAAAAAAGGTCCAAAAAATGTCTGAAAAAAAGTTTAGAAAGTTTCTGAAGAATGTCAGAAAAAAGTTCATAAAAAGTCTGTAAAATGTCCAAAAGGAAGGCAGAAGAAAAGTCTGATACTGGTATCAAATGAAACTATAAAACATAATGAATCCACTGGTACCAACCATGTCATACTAGCTTGTCATGAAGGAGATTAAATAACGCTCCAAATTTACGCTAAATTTTGGCGAGGAAAAACTGCCATGGCCATTTTCAAAGGGGTCCCTTGACCTCTGACTTCAAAATATGTGATTTGAGCAGTACCTGTGAGGGTTTCTGGACAATATCTGTCATTGTTTTGTGTTGTTGATTGAGTTCCAATAATAAAAATATACATACATTTACATAAAGCAGCATATTTGCCCACTCCCATGTTGATAATAGTATTAAATACTTGACAAATCTCCCTTTAAGGTCGCAATTAACGAGGGACAATCATGCGATTAATCACGCTTACATATTTAAAGACATCACTTTGGACTCTGAGAAACTGGGACGGACATTTTTCACTATTTTCTGACATTTTATAGACCAAACAAATAATCAATTAATCGATTAATCTAGAAAATAATCTGCAGATTAATCGATAATATAAATATTGATTAGTTGCAGGCTTAAAAAACTTCATGCACTAATTACCATTTTCAAAAGTGGCCCTAAAATGTTTTAAATAATCTGATTTTTTAGACAAGGGGGGCAAAAGTTCCCCCATAAATATAGATTTTATTAATTTCCTACACTGTATAGGATTAATAAAAACATGGCCATCCGTCTACCAACAGTTAGGGTTGCAAGTTCAACTCCCACTTAGATACCGATGACGTCGTTATCTAACAGATAAACATCACACACACTGGACGCTGCTGTCTGTCATTTAGTCTCCATCTCAAAGTGTTTAACCAACCGGTGAGTCCTCTAATGAACTAACACTCACTGTGAGAGGTTAAATCAGACCTCTAAACTCTCACTCTGTCCCTCTCTCGTGAAGCAGATGTTGGATGCAGGTTGAAGACAAACACAGCTGCATGTCAGTTTACTCTCTCTGCTGTTGTTTGTCTCAGTCAAACTGTGAATCAGTGGCGGTTAATAAGACATCTGTCGAGCTTCCTGTCAGCCAGAACGGAGCCTCGCCAGCTTAAAACGCCACAATCAGCCAGAACGTTCTGCTCTCCATGAATATTTAGTTCTGTTTCCACCGTCATTAAAAGTGATTACAAGGACGATTTTTACTCCATTTTACATTCAATATAAAAACATTAACGCCTCAAAATCAGCTTCGGTCATGGATGGATTACTGATCAGGCCCCCCGCCGGCCTTCACCTGCAAAACATCACTCAAAGACACAAACTAACCAGGAAGAGACTTAAAAGAGACACAAAATGACTATAAAGACACCAAACGACTACAAAAAGACACAAAACGACTATAAAGAGACACGAAGCAACTACAAAAAGACTCAAAATGACTACAAAGACTCTCAAAATTACTACAAAGAGAAACAAAATGACTACAAAGAGACACAAATTAAGTACAAAGAGATGCAAACCGACTATAAAGAGACTCAAACTAACTACAAAAAGACACAAAGCAACTACAAAGAGACAGAAAATGACTGCAAGAGACACAAAGCAACTACAAAGAGACACAAAGTGACTACAAAGAGACACAAAGTGACTACAAAAGAGACAAAAATGACTACAAAGAGACACAAAATGACTACAAAGAGACACAAAATGACTACATAGAGACACAAAGCGACTACAAAGAGACACAACGCGACAACAAAAAGAGGCTAAACAACTATAAAGTCTGTCTGTCTTGCTCCTATAGGTGGTGGTGGTGGTGGAGTTTTTTGCATGTCGGTGCCCAGCGGTCTATTGACTCATAATCAAACATGTGACTCTAATTTGACACTAGAAGCAGTTAACAGCAATAATAACTCTACTACTTGACTCTGCTTTAGGAGAGCAGTAAGTAGTTTGTATCTGACATGTGAGGAGGAGGAGGAGGAGGAGGAGGAGGAGGAAGAGGAGGAGGAGATGTGTCCTGACTGGCCTGTGACGTTCTCACTAAACTGATGTTTACTTGGTTTCATGTTTAAGCTTCAGAGTAAAAGCTTTTTATCAAATTCCTGCCGTCTCGTCCAGGATTATGCAGCTAAAGATGAACAATCTCTTATTTTGGAAAGAAGATAGCATCTTCGTAGCTGCCTCGATGTCTCTGTTTGTGTCTCCTCTCCAATCCAGAACATCAGGATGAAGCAGGAGACAGAGAACAACACAAACAAACACACACTGCAGACCTGCCTCCTCTAATCCAGGAGATCTCACAGTCCGACACTGTGGACCCTCAAAACTGTTTACGCCGCCGTCTCGGCCGGGACTCCGTCCGAGAAGAGGTTTTAAATCTCAGTGGGAATATCCTGGTACATAAAGGTTAAATAAAAAACACATTAAAGTGCTGCTTTCCAGGAGAGTTAATGTGCATCACTACGGCAACAGTGTGTTGCAGGTATCATGTCGCACATCATCAAGAATCAGTCGACAGGTCTCTCGTGGTTCATGTCCACGGGGATCGCCTCACTTCGCAGCACTGGACGCTCGATGGGCTGATACTAGGAACCAGGCACCTGATTGGACCAACGCTTTCAAACTGGAACCAACATGGCGGCTCGTTTGGAAACTTCTTTCTTGTATATTATAAAAAATAGTTTACTGAAATGTGTTTTTTAAAATATTTTATGAAAACATCAGCCATGCAGTTGATAAATCTGACTTTATTTTAGATCGACAACGGTTAGTTCACCTGTGAAACGTTACTAGAAGAGAAAAAGACAAACCAGGAAGAGACACAAAATGACCACAAAGAGACCCATGATGACTAGAAATACACTGAAACTGCAACTACAAAGAGACCTAAAAGACTACAAATAGACACAAAATGACCACAAAATGACTCCAAAGACTCAAAACAACTACAAAGAGACATAAAACGACTACAAAAGAGACAGAAAACGACTAAAAAGAGACACAAAATTACCACAAAGCAACAACAAAGAGACTCAAACTGACAAAAAGCAACTAGAAAAAGATGCAGTGACTACAAAGAGGCACATAATGACTAAAAACAGATACAAAGCAACTACAAAGAGACTCAAACTGACTCAAATAGACTGCAACTGCAAAGAGATGTAAAACGACTACAAAGAGACGCAAAATGACCACAAAGAAACATAAAACTGACTACAAAGAAACACAAAGCAACTAGAAAAAAATGCAAAGCAACTACAAAGAGACGTAAAACTACAAAGAGACAAAAATGATCACAAAGCAACAACAAAGAGACTCAAACTAATTTAAAAGTTTCTCTGGAGTTTCCAGAGGCGGCGAGTCACGCTGGACGCCCCTGATTTCTATAAAGTAGCCTAAGACCTCGACATTATGCAAATGAGGAGCGGCCAGCGCGACGCCCCATCTCTCAAAACGCAACGCTACCAGAATGCATTGCACGGCTGAGACAATGACTGGAGAGTGTGGAAATGACGGATCCTGTGGACACGTACCGTTACTCCCTCTATTCTCTCTCTCTCTTATTCCGTCAAGTTCAAATATGCTTTTAATGATCTTTAGTTAGTATTTGACAAATATTTATTTATTTATTTATTATTTTATGTATTTATGTGTCTATACAACTCACAGATTCACATGATGTCAGAAAAACAGCTTTCTTTACCAAAATATTGATTCTTTCTCAGCAGGCAGCAGTTTGAGTCACCTCCCTCCCTACAGGTGTGTGTGTGTGTTGTGTTACTGCCAGCAGCTGATCAATAGAGCAGGAAGAGAAGCTTCACAGAGGTCACCTGGCAGAAGGTGTGTGTGTGTGTGTGTGTGCGGGCATTAAGCCAGAAGAAAAATGAGACTGTGTGAGTGTCTTTGTAGCTGAGTGCAGAGTTTCTACCGGAAAAGTTGTTCGGGGCCGCCGGCCAAGTGTCCTTATTTTTTCTCTTTTAGGGGAGATTTCGTAGGAGCAACTTGTCACTAAAATGAGAATAGCTGGTCCACCTTAAAGGTCAGTCCACCTTAACTTGTCGCTAGCTTCGGGGCTATAACCTCCTTCACTTTAATCAGCTGGTGGCCAGACACGGGAGCTTGGCTCGGGTCTTGAGGAGTTGTAGCAACGACAGATAAACTGTACACAGACTGCACTGCTACGTTCACTTCACAGCTATATGACTTCATACTCATCATCACATCTCTCTCTCCATCTCTACTGCACACTGACACTCACTAATATTAAGACTCTAAGCCATATTTTGCTCTTTTTGTGTAATGTATAAATCATTAAAATGACCATAAAGACAAGAGAAAAAACAAAACGGAAATTGTATTGAACCCACACAGAGAACAATAAGGAACAAGGTTTTGGGCTTTTGAAAAATGTTCTCCCAAGTCTTGAGAATCAGGGGGAAAAATGATCATTCTAACCAACACACATCAAAAGATATTTACATTTTTTTACAGAGAAGTCCTGGCGTTTCTCTGCCCATATTTCTACAAAAAGTTAGCTCACAGAAGACTTTCATTGTTGGATTTATTACTTTTATGAAGTCTCTGAAAAAAGCCTGTTGTTCCAAGCTGTATTACAAACCGTCTGAAAAGAATACGATCGCAGCCGACGCCGCATTAGAAAGCTACGGTGGTGACGAAGCAGCTGCAAGTTAAAGTAAGTCTCTACACCGCAGCGTTCCGGACATATTCTAAAAATAGTAACTAGAGTAATTTTCTGTCGTATACGACAGCGTTGACTTCAGGGGGTGAAGCACACAACCTACGCACTGAGTTATTCTTTAAAGGAGTTTGCTACCTATGCAACACATTTTATTTAAAAAAAAAAAAATCTTAATGGGGTGCTTGATATACCGAGGCTGAGTCCTCACCGCAGAAAAAAATCTTAAAAATATATACTTCCCGGATTGTTAGGCCAGACAGGGAGTCAACTTAGTACCGGCGGGCCACCGGGCTCGCAATACTGGCGGTAACCCTGCGTGTGGTTGCAGCACACGCCGTATACCTGCAACATCCCGGGTTGGAACCGGCCTCTGGACCTTCATATAAAGTAGAATCTAGAGTAAAATGTGTTTAAGTTTGATGTCAGAGAAATTTCACTGAGCGACACATCAACAGAGTTTATCTGCATCAGTGAAGAGATGAGTTGTGTGTGTGTGTGTGTGTGTGTGTGTGTGTGTGTGTGTGTGTGTGTGTGTGTGTGTGTGTGTGTGTGTGTGTGTGTGTGTGTTTGGCAGGCGGCCATGTTGGAAGGTGTCTCACTCAACACCAGCTGAGAGAGACAGAAGAGGATGAGTCGACAATTAACCCGTTAACACATAAACACACCATCACTAAAATCCTCTCCTCCGTTTCCTTTGTTCAGGTGTTTGATTCTGTCGTTCTCTTCCTGTTGTTGTGTTTCCAAAGTTTATTACAACTCGTCAAACTGTCTGGTCCTCACTGGTTTATTAGTTTTGATTTATTGGTTATTATAAGGTCTGTCAATCGGTTAAATAGTTAATCGTGATTAATCGCAAATTAATGGCACATTTTTTATCTGTTCAAAATGTACCTTAAAGGGAGACTTGTCAACTATTTAATACTCTTATCAACATGGGAGTGGGCAAATATGCTGCTTTATGCAAATGTATGTATATATTTATTATTGGAAATCAATTAACAACACAAAACAATGACAGATATTGTCCAGAAACCCTCACAGGTA
>CAKAKR010064285.1:39509-57009 GCA_916700685.1 Adelosebastes latens
AGTGTGCTGACTTGACTATGACTTGCCCCAAACTGCATGTGATTATCATAAAGTGGGCATGTCTGTAAAGGGGAGACTCGTGGGTACCCATAAAACCCATTTACATTCACATATCTGGAGGTCAGAAGTCAAGTGACCCCTTTGAAAATGGCCATGATACCAGTATCTGCCTTTCTTTTGGACATTTTTCGAAAGATTTTCAGACATTTTTTAGACTTCATTTCAGACTTTTTTCAAACTTTTTCAGACTTTTTTTCGACAATTTTCGCAAATTTTTTGGACATTTGTTTTACTTTTTTCAGACTTTTTTTAAAACATTTTTTGGGCATTATTCGAAAAATTTGACGGCATTTTCAGACATTTTTTAGACTTTTTGGAAAAAAATTTCGGACATTTTTGGAATTTTTTTCGTACATTTTTTGGGACAATTTTTGGACTTTTTCAGACATTTCACAGACATTTTACAGACATTTTTGGGACTTTCTCAGACAATTTTCAGACATTTTCAGACTTTTTTCCGACATTTTTTGTATTCCTTTAAACTTTTCTTCTGACTATTTTCAGACTTTTTTGGACATTTTTGATTTTTGGACAAAAACCCTCACATTCACATATCTTGAGGTCAAAGGTCAAGGGACCCCTCTGAAAATGGCCATGACAGTTTTTTCTCGCCAAAATGTAGCACAAGTTTGGAGCGTTATTTAGCTTCCTTTATGACAAGCTAGTATGACATAGTTGGTACCAATGGATTCATGAGGTTTTTTCTAGTTTCATATGATACAAGTATTTTCACTATAGCTTTAAAACTGAGCCCGCTATAACCTAAAAATCATAAGTTGCATTAATGCGTTAAAGAAATTAGTGGCGTAGAAGCGAATTTGCGTTAACGCGTTATTATCACGTTAACTTTGACAGCCGTAATAATAAAGTGAAAAACAAAACTCAGTGTGATTATGAGGCAGCTGAAGTGTGTATGTTGAGACACGGAGCAGATGTGATGGACCGGTCGTCAGGAGACGTCTCACATTAACTTTATTATGAGCCTTCTTCTTCCCGTCAGCCGGCAGCAGCTCCATCAGTAAACTGAAGACACTGATCTCCACGTGAACATGCGACTCTGGAGACGATCTCCCAACATGTCCGACTGTTGCTCTAATGTAAAATATGCATGTGAGTGTTTAATGTATTATGCAGCGCTTGTTTAGCATTCATGCATGATTCAGATGCTACAAACACAACAGTGTGATAACCTGAGGCCACCATAAATAATCAGAAAGCAGCTCAGCCGCAGCTCCCATCGTGATGAAGAGATGAATAAATAGTGAGAGGAAGAGGGTGGTGAGGACCTGGTAAACCTCCACAGGATGAAAGCTAACAGGTTGAATCTGGAGTCTGACTTCCTGGTTAGCTCCTGTTAGCTCCTGTTAGCTTCTCAGTGTGTTCCTCTGTTAAAGCAGCATCTGTTCAGCTGGACGGATGATGAAGCTCGTTATTAATCTTCTATGTTGGGTTAACTTTCACTACTAGAGGTTAGGGCTGCACAATATATCGTTTTTTTATCAACATCGCAATATCAACATCGCGAAAGACTACGATATTGCACTTAGCTTTTTAGTTGAAAGAGAGCATCAATGAAAAAAGTGCACTTTAAAAAGCAACTATCATTCTTTTTTTGTGTCTTTTGTGTTCAGTTCAATATTCAGTAAAACAATGTTCAAGACAATTTCCTTTAATTCTTTTAATTCAACAGTTTGTTGTATTTTAGTAGAATACTGAAAACAGCCGAACTGAGGACACTTTAATATCTGATTATTTATTGCAAGTAATATTGAATATCGCGATATTCAACAATGGTTTATCGCATATTTTCCTTGTATCGTGCCGCCCTACTAGAGATGGAAGTTTCAGTTAGTTTTGTTAAGAAAAAAAAATGCAAAATAACATGAAATACAAGAGGCGCTCTCCTGTCAGTCCAGTGCTCCATTGACTCAATGAGCTTTGGCGCCACGTTTCAAAGCGCTACATCCATTTTAAGGTGCTGAAATGTGTATGTTTTGTGTTGTAAATGTCTATTTCATTTTTATTTGTCTGTTGGCTTTGCTGAAGTTTATTGCCACATTTTGATCAAGAAGTCATCGTTAAAGGTGCTCCGATAGATCGTTGTCAGGTGACACATTAGGGCTGGGCGATATAATGATATATATATCTTCAAACAATATAAAAATGTCTTTCATTTATAGTTTTTCTATAATCGTTTCTATCGTGATGTAAAAAAAAACAGCGGCTGAACTGTGGTACGTCGGCGTCCTAGAGGCGTGAACGTCTATTCCACGTTAAACTCAATCTGTGTGAAACACTTAAAAGCTCAAACACAAACATGTAAGAGGACCTTGAGTCAGATTGTTTTTCCATCCTGAGGTAAAGTAGTTGAAATCAGTAAACTTCAGCTCAGTCCCACTTCCAGGACTCTTTCTGCGTGTTTTTTTTGGGATGAAACTCTAAATTCTACTTTAGATTTTTTTCAACATGACCCACATCCTCTTCAGACGCGGCGTGCAGTCGCTAGTTTTCATCGTGTTGCGTCACGGTTACATCGCATTTTGGCAAAAAAGTGTGAAGAAGAAGAAAAGAAAGAGATGAAGAGCAGGAGAGAAGGAGAAGAAGTAAAAAGGCAAGGCAGGCGCTCCCTCCTGCTCCTCCTCCTCCCCGCCAGGTACGTTTGATTCATCATCACACCGCCGCCGCGGCGCCCTGCAGCCTCAGAGACGGACAGGAAGCAGCGAGGGGCGGGAGCAGATTAAAAGGTCTGAGAACTTCCTGTCTTCTTCATTCCCTCATTTGGTATCGCTGAGCGCTACAACAACATCACACACACACCACATGACCTCACCAGTGTGTGTGTGTGTGTGTGTGTGTGTGTGTGTGTGTGTGTGTGTGTGTGTGTGTGTGATGAAACTGCTCTGTTTTAATGAAACCAAAGGAGGACTGAGAGAGAACGAGGGAAGAGACGGAGGACAGAAATGTTCTTAAATTCAGCTGAAGATGATGAGAGCGGTCTGAGGTATAAAAAGCGAGGGGAAATAAAAGCTGTGACTGTTGGCAAACTTGTCTCCTCTCATGGTGCTGTTTCTACTAACATGCACGGCTCAAACAGTGAACGACACTTAACTACTGAACACTAACTAACACCTGAGACTCTTCATCAGCTCCAAATGCAACTTAAACTAAGATTAACACTTTGTCTCATAACGACCGGCTCTAGGTTGGCTTGGAAAGGCTCGGGGCGAAGGTGCTTCCCGGGGCCGTGGCCAAAGTGTCACCGGGGCGGACTGTCCTTAGTGCGCCCCAACCGCGTTGTGCCCCCAGGGCGGGGCTCGGCCCACGTAAAAGGCGCCAGGGGTCTGCGGCAATTTCTGCAACCCACCCGACCCGTCTTGAAACACGGACCAAGGAGTCTAACGCACGCGCGAGTCAGAGGGTGCAAGCAAAACCCCGTGGCAAAATGAAAGTGAGGGCCGGCGCGCGCCGCCTGAGGCGGGATCCCGGCCCTGCGGGGTCGGGCGCACCACCGGCCAGTCTCGCCCGCACTGTCGGGGAGGTTGAGTTAACGTCACGCTGCCGTAAAGTGGTATCGGTGCCGTTGTATCTGAGCCGTTTTGCGAGTACGAGTACATGAGCACAGTATCGGACCCGATACCCGATACTGGTATCGGTACATTCCTAGTTTGATGGTTCTAAAGATAGTCCTTCCAGATGTTCCGGGGCTGTGAGGTATGTTCAGAGTGTTTTTTACATCCCCAGATCGGCTCCGAAGTCCATCCTGGCCACACCGATTTCAAATATTAAACATGTTCAATATTTACGATGGGATATCCTATTGTGTGTGGGGAACCCCGAGGACAGCCGATGAACCAGGAAGTAAGAAAGGGCAGCGAAAGCGGAGGAGGTCGGGGTGGATGGTCGGGTCAAAAAACACCAGACCTTCACCAGGAGACCGGTATTCATCTTCACAGGAAACTACTAATTTAGGTTTAGGAAAAGATCGTCACATAAAACAGAGAAAAGCTAAAAAAAAAATCCTCAGAGACACTAAAAGATTATTTCGTTTTCAACTCAGAGATCAACCGACGACTCATTTCAGACGACTCAGTCTCACGGCAGTTTGTGAAATAGTCATGAAATTTAATCTATTTGATTCGTGTACATGGACACGAATTTCCCTTTTTGTCAGTGACGCTCAGCGCGACTTTCAACGACACGTGACGCACGTGTCAATTTCCATTTTAGTCTTTTCAAAATAAAGCTACTCAGTTAGGTTTAGGAAAAAATGGTGGTTTGGGTTAAAACAACTCCAGAAGTGGCGTTACTGAAGTACGGAAGTTACATGACAAAATAAATCAACGTTGACACCTGGCCTCACACGGGGCACCAACAGCGGTCTCCTGGTGAAAATCTGGTGTTTTTAGACCCACCCATCCACCCCAACCTCCTCCCTACACGGCGTTCGTCGCTCTTTATACTTCCTGGTTCATAATTATGTGGATTACATACGAATTGACTTCATTCTGACCATCACGAAAAAAAATGTGAAACACAAATCAATACATTAAATGTTGGGACTATTTCACAAACTGCTGTGTTCCGGTGAATACGAATCATATTTAATAGCTACACAAGTTCACTTGTCTCCTTCTTACTTTCACTTCTTTCCCTTCTATTCCTCGCTTCCTTTCCTACACTTCCCTTCTTTTCTTTCCTTCACTTCTCTCTTTTCCTTCCCTCCATTTCGTTCCTTCCCTTCCTTCCCTCCCCATCCTTCCTTTCCTCTTTTCCTTCCCTCCTTTACTTTCTTTCCTTTCCTTCCTTTCCTCACTTCCTCTAAATTACCTTCCTACTAGGAAACAAGACAAAAGGAAGCATCCTCCAACACTGGATTATTATTTGACACACACACACACACACACACAAACACACACACACATCCTCAGAGCGGATTAGAACAAAAGGCGAGTCCCGCGGCTCCTCTTTGCGAGGAGAACATAATGGCCGATGACACGCGGCGGTTTGGAGGCTTTCACGGCGATGCCGCTAATCTTCCTGCGCTGGAATAACATTATTCTCTCCGCTTCCTCCTCCTCCTCAGCACCGCCCCGCCGCCCGCCCACCGGGGACCCGCAAGTTATTGTGTCCAAACGCACCCCGAGGTTAACACACACACAATGGACGGGTGGCGGCGGCAGCAGCGGGGGTGGTGAGCGGACTGCTGCTGACTGACTGCTCTTTGAGAGGCAGGTGAATCGTTCAGGTTAGAAACATCACAAAGAGACGTTTCAGATGGAAACACTTTCAGACGGAGAACAATGGGACGCAGTCTAGACTAGAAGGGGGGTTTGGGGGGTGTTAATCCTGGTTTACATTCTGTAACAAAGAGACGTGTGACCTTTGACCTCCATGTCAGGATCATACAGAAAAACAATGTATTATAGACAGAAACATGTCCGACAGATGGACCATAATCTGCACACAACCTGGGAGTTCTTCCACCAACAATATGCTTCTATATATATATATATAACATTTTATACCCTGCAGATATACAGTAAATGGAGTAAAGTCTGTGGACAGCTGAGCTCCATATGTGACTCCATGTTCATTAAACCAGCCTCCACTCCTCTGCTTTCAGTCTCGTTGCTTCAGTTTTAGAGCTGAATTATAACTCATGTGATTAACAGTGTTTTACAGTAACAAGCTGCTCTAAAGACGACTGTAACCGGCAACATAATCCAACTGCAGCTGACTGACGTTGAATCTGTGAGCTGGATGAAACAACAGAAAAATAAACTCTGTATGTTTGTGTTGAAAATCTGTTTCTTCCTCCGTTAACCTTAAGCCATCTTTACCTCTGACCCCGACCACTAACCTAAACCTGAGGTTCACCTGAAGCTCCACCTCCCCGACGGTGTGGGCGAGTCAGGCCGGTGGTGCGCCCGACCCAGCGGGGCCGGGATCCCACCTCAGCCGGCCGGCCCTCACTTTCATTTCGCCTCGGGATTTTGCTTGCACCCTCTGACACGCGTTAGACTCCTTGGTCCGTGTTTCAAGACTGGTCAGGCGGGTTGCAGACATCGCCACAGACCCCCAGCACCTTTTACGTGGGCCGAGCCCCACCCTGGGGGCACGACGCAGTTTGGGCGCACTAAGGACAGTCCGCCCCGGTGACACTTTGGCCACGGCCCCGGGAAGCACCTTCGCCCCCGAGCCTTTCCAAGCCGACCTAGAGCCGGTCGCGGCGCACCGCCTCGTATGTGGGAAACCCTCCAGCTGGCTGTTAACGAGGGTCTTTTGGCACAGAGAAGTACTCGTATCGGTACTCGGTATCGGCGAGTACCCAAATGTAAGTACTTGTACTCGGTCTGAAAAAAAGTGGTATCGGTGCATCCCTACCATCCGCCACTTTGGCAGACAGGGAAAATGCTAGAGATGGGAATAGCGAACCGGTTCCTTGTTGTTTTCTTGGCCTCTGTGACTATTGATTCCTCTTATCGATGCTTTCCTACAGTTACGCATGCATAATGATGCATACGCACGCCGTATCATGTTTCAGTTTGTTTGGGACTGGAGCCACGACGGAGAGAAAGAAAAAAGCGCACAACAGTGTGGCGCTACTGAACCTGAGGGGGTGCACCCTATTTTTACCTGATAATTCTTCATTGTGAACAACAACTCTGTGTTTAAATCAGCAGGATGAGAGTTAGTAACGTTAGCTGTTAGCAGCCGTTAGCAGCACAGTCCACAGGTTAAATAACGGAGCTACTAACATTAACAGAGTTTCCATTGAGTTACATTATGGTGCGTTCAAGCTCTGCTCAGTAAAAATGACTATAGGGCGAAGGTAAATCACAACGTTATCTTGTAAAATGTAGTTTTTGGTGAGAAACTTGAATAAATCCAGTTGTTGTAGTTGTAAAACATCATTAAAACTACCAATGACAAGATTTTTTTAATCGAAGCAAATATTTAAATAATCATAATCATTTGAATTGTGTGTTTTTGTGCCAATAACCACTATAGATGACATTAACAAAGTACAGTACAGTACTGTGTACAGTAGCCTCCCTAAGCTACGGTGTAATTCAAACACTGTATTTAACTTTATAATGTTTATTATGTAAAATATATCGACTATTGAATGACATCAGATCTAAAATGTTATTGCTTCATTTAGCGCAGAGATTTAAAAAAAAAAAACGACTTACCTGCCACAGTGGCAGGAAGAGAAAACAGTTCATTTCAGACTCTGATTGTTAAAATAACAGAACAAACAAGTTGTTGACTGAAACAGGAAAGTCACGGTTTGTTGTTGGAGTGTCCACATAGGGTTTAAATATTATTAGTGTTACTTCTTCTACTTCTTAAATTATTCAAATATGAATATTTGCAGTGGAGTTAAATTATAAAAACACAAAAAGGAAACCTAAAGCCGAAGTCACCTCTAAACAGTGATGCTTTAAAAGCTGGTAATCATCTAATGGTTTAAGTCAAAAGCTCCTCTGATTAAATTCACAACTTTCTGTCAGTTTATAAACTAAATGATTTGATAAATTCATCTTTAATGGAGATAGCTGCAGCTCTTTATGTGTTTTTATTCCTTCTATCAGCTGAACATGAACTGTGCTGCGTTTAGGTGCATCGGGGCATTTTATTACGACTCCGGCAGATTTCTTTATATTCTACTTTTATGTTTTAACCTCGTATAAACTCTCCATCAGCTGGAAGTCATCAGCTCGTAAACGTTTATGTGCGGCTTTAAAAACCGATCATACACACTGTAAAGTCTAGTTTACGTGTTTAAAAACGCCGGTTTAACCTCCGCTAACATCCTGTCAGCTCACATATTCGGTTTTCTTCCTGCAGCCTCACTGTTGACATTAATAATTCAATATCCTGCTTCATAATTGGCGGTTAATAGGCGGAACGCCGTCCTTCCTGAAGTGACGGCGGCGTTTTCCAGATCCAGCAGCAGGACGACGACCTTCACACTCAGCGCTCGCTCTGCTCCGTCCTCAATTAACTGTTCAAACCTCGTTAACGAGACGCCAATAAGAGACACTTAAGGACAACTGAGCTTGTTTAATCTTAAATCAACAATCAGGGTTTAATCAGACCCTCTGATCAGGGTCAGATTTCAGCTTCAGGATTTACAGAGTAAAACTGAAGATGTTTAAAGGATCAATACTTTAGATGATTTAGTCATATGGTTAGATTCATAATCAATACATTCTGCACTTTTTATATCAAACATGACACAACCTGACGCCTCCAGCACATGAACTAATCCTCCAGGACTAACACAGTCTGTTTTTCATCATTTATGGGGTCGTTGTGTTTGAACTAAATTATGATCCACATGGTTTATTCAGGGGTTCCAGAAACACGACGTGTACGTCAGAACCAATCAAAGTTACAAACAGCGATGAACGGGCCCCTCGCACCTTCAAGCATGTCTGGGGTACTGCTGGCGGGACGCCCGGTCGACGCAGCCCAACATTTCAGGGACTGTCGGACCCTGCACGCACAAGTTAGACCTTATTTCCTGCGTGTAATGCATGCCGCAGGAAGTGAGCTATTGCAAATTGTGTACCACTTCCTGTGTCCACCAGGCGGTGCTAGAGAACACACACTAAACATACATTATGTCGCTGTATATCAGGTGTAGATCAAACAATGTAAATTTCATGAAAAGCAAATGATGTTTGTCACATAACTTAAAAAAAATATATATTTAAACTTTCAACTTGTTTAAACTGTAAAAAAAAAAAAAAATTAACTTTAAAGGCCTACTTCCTGATATATTGCCATGTGGATGTCCTCAGGCCTGGATTGCTGTGAAGTAGGTCAAGTTTGGAGCAGATTTGACCAAGTACAGTTGAGTTACAGTTTGTTGTATACTGGCGAATCATGTAAATTCTCCGCAACGGCAGAATGCCGCTTTATGAAAGCTCAAACTTTTATCAACTTTTCATCGCAAAGCTATACAGATTGTACTGACCAAATATAAAGCCGATCTGGTTAAATCTGTAGGAGGAGTTTGTTAAAGTACAGAGACTGGAAATGGTAAAAAATACACAAAAAACTAAATTCGAAATGGCCGACTTCCTGTTGGGTTTAGAGCATGGCCCCAAGAGATTTTTTTTTAAGTCTAGATATGATACATGCACCTACCAAATTTCATATATCTAGGCAAAACATACCGTGAGGGCTGCTTTGTTGAAATTTTCTAGGGGGGGGTCACTAGAAAAGCACAAGAACCGTACCCGTTGTCACATTTTAGAACTTGTAATGAGTGCGCCAAGTTTCGTTTGTTTCTAAGCAACCCTAACCCCTCAAAAACAACTTCCTGTTTCATGGCGAACGATGCGTCGACACGTGCAACGGCGTTCCACGAAAGACCCAAAGGCTTCGCGGTCTGGCATCATGAAGGCAAAGAGTACAGAAGCAAAGAGACGAAACTCTGGTGTATTTTTTTTTTTACAACAGCCATTGCCGCCATTTTGGACTGAAAACAGTTATTATATTTATAATTTTTTTATTGTTCAACACATTTCAGTAGAATCTGACAATAGAATAGAAATGATTTAGTTTTACTTTTGTACGGCTCTTTGTAGGCGGACGTTTTACTGGCGTCCGTAAGTTGCTTTCAGTCCAAAATGGCGGCAGGGCGATGTTGCAATGGAACGAACAATTGACTTTCACTTCTTATCGATATACGTTCTTTGGTGAAGGTCTTAACCATGGTAGTGACTAAAACTGAAAGAGAAGAGTAGTAAGCCGAATTATATTGACTGTAACGTGTGGACTTTACTAAGAACCAGTTTACCATCATAATGCAGCTCATCAGCGGGTAAATAACTGAAGATTATTTACCTTTAAAAATTAATCCATAAAACCACAAAACAACTGACGTCATCTAATCAAAAACACCCAAATTCATCATCAACAGAAACAACTGATCACATATCAAAACATTGTTTTAAAGAGCTGCTTTTAATTCCTGATTCTGATGCTTTTATATTTGCTTATTTTGGTTTCAACTTATTTTTATTGTCTGTTTGTTTTTTTTAATTACTTTTATTGTTTTTGTATTCATATTTTGTAGTCGCCACTGTAATACTTATTATTATTATTATTATTATTATTATTATCTAACCTGCTGCTGGATGATTTACTGTTGAGTTACTGATTGATTAACTAACCGTCCTTCATTGATAAGACATCAGGAATCATCAGAATCAAGATCAAACCCGATCCAGGATTTCATCTGATGGATCATTATATATTGACTGAATGAAACTGGAGCCTCTCATTGTTCTGAGTGAAATACTGGATCAGGATCAGGATCAGTCCTGGTTCTGTTTTTTTTGTCACATGTGACTGTAAACTGAATATATTTCTGGTTTTGGACAAAAAAAAGATGAATTAAACGATCAGAAATATCAACAAAATGACCGGATAACGAACAAAGCAGCCGTCACAACGTCTCCACTGTGTTACTGGAAAGAGAAATACTGGATCAGACCACAGACTGCACCCAAGACCTGGATCAGGATCAGGATCTGGACCCTCTTAATCAATCCATAAAATATCAACAACCATCCCAACAAAAAAAGACTAGAATGTTTTAATTCCACATAAAAACAGGAGGAGCAGAACACTGATGAGGGGTCTCAGTCCTGCAGACCCCCATGAGTCCCTACAGATCCACATCAGTCCTGCAGACCCACATCCGTCCTGCACACACCGATGAGTCCTGCAGACCCCCATCATTCATGCAGACCCCTATGAGTTCTGCAGACACAGAAGAGTCCTGCAGACCCCCATGAGTCCTGCAGACCCCTGATGAGTCCTGCAGACCCCCATGAGTCCTGCAGACTCCAATCAGTCCTGCAGACCCCGACAAGTCCTGCAGACCCCCATCATTCATGCAGACCCCCGTCATTCATGCAGACCCCGATGAGTCATGCAGACCCCAATGAGTCCTGCAAACTCAGATCAGACCTGCAGACCCCCATCAGTCCTGCAGACCCCGACAAGTCCTGCACACACTGATGAGTCCATGCAGACCCCCACTGTCCATGCAGACCCCCGATGAGTCCTGCAGACCCCGACAAGTCCTGCAGACCCCCATGAGTCCTGCAGACCCCGATGAGTCATGCAGACCCCCATCATTCATGCAGACACCTATGAGTCCTGCAGACCCCAATGAGTCCTGCAAACTCAGATCAGTCCTGCAGACCCCTGATGAGTCCTGCAGACCCCGACAAGTCCTGCAGACTCCAATCAGTCCTGCAGATCCACATCAGTCCTACAGATCCACATCAGTCCTGCACACACCGATGAGTCCTGCAAACCCCCATCATTCATGCAGACCCCTATGAGTCCTGCAGACACAGAAGAGTCCTGCAGACCCACATGAGTCCTGCAGACTCCAATCAGTCCTGCAGACCCCGACAAGTCCTGCACACACTGATGAGTCCTGCAGACCCCCATCATTCATGCAGACCCCGATGAGTCCTGCAGACCCACATCTTTCATGCAGACAAAGAAGAGTCCTGCAGACCCCGATGAGTCCTGCAGACCCCCCATCAGTCCGTCAGCAGAGACTCAAGTTGAAGCATCCGGCTGCAGCAGAGAGGATGACGAGAGGAAGGTGACTGGAGTTAATGAAGCTGCTCACACACACACTGCTGCGCGTGCTGATGACCTGGTGATTGACAGCCATCAATCAAAAGCTGTCAAACACGCACGCGCTCCAGAAACAGACCACAAACACACACACACACAGACACACGCACACACACACACACACACACACACACACACAGGGGTTCCCTGCAGGAGATGGAACTCACCTCTCTGTACGCGCGGCTCCACCAGAGCCTCCAGCAGCTCGAGCAGCTCGAACACTCCGCCACATTAATCCACAACGGGTCCGCTTAGTTCCACACGAAAACGGGACCGAACCGGCGGGAAAATCCTCCTCCGGGCAGCGAGCCGCTTCCGGTATAAATCCACCGCGAGAGAGAGAGCCGTGGAGCCGGTGAGAGACCGGGAGAGACCGGGAGACGGTGCGTCCAGTCCGGGTCCAAACGGCACAATGAGGCGGCGCTCAGCAGCTCAACGGCTCCGGCTGCAGGCCACGCCCTCCTCATTATCATAATAGACCCCCCGCAGCCAATCAGAGGGCGGGACCACCGCCGCCTGACTCCACCCCCTTTTCAATTTAAAGTCACTGTATACAATTCAACTGTTTCTCTCTTAAAGTGCTGCAAAATAATGAAGAACTAATGAATAAATCAGCAAGATGATTATAGAATAATATTTTAAAAAAAAATAATTAAAGAAAATGAAGGGATTATTTGTTTTGTTTTCATCATATTAATGTTTCTTTTCTTATACAATGAAATAGTAATAAATAATAATACATATAATTATTTAGATAAAACATTTTTTATTTAAATAACAATTTTTTTTTACATCAGTTGTTTTGTGGTTTTATGGGTTAATTTTAAAGGTAAATTATCTTCAGTTATTTCCCCGCTGATGAGCCGCATTATGATGGTAAACTGGTTCTTACTCCACAAGTTACAGTCACTATACTTCGGCGTACTACTCTTCTCTCTCTGATTTGGTCACTACCATGGTCAAAACCGTCACCAAAGAACGTATATCGATAAGAAGTGAAAGTCAATTGTTCGTTCCATTGCAACATCACCCTGCCGCCATTTTGGACGGAATTTGAATTTACTTTACACCCTTTCCTTGTAATATGATTTGTCTCATTTAAAAAATATATTTTGTATGCATATATATTGTATTTATATTGTATTTATATTGTTACCTTTAATCATATAATAATAATGATACTGTGATATTTTCATGATCATCAATAATAAAAAATAAAAATATGTATATATTTTAAATGGAAATCAATTATAATAATAATAATAATATTATTAGTGATCATGAAAATATTTCAGTATCATCATCATTATTATTATTATTATTATTATTATTATTAATGATAACACATCCAATAGAAACAGTGATAACTGAAAAATGTATTAAAAATAAATTAATGAATAAATTAGAATAGAAAGAAATATTAATAAAATAAATATTTAAGAAATTTTAAAAAATTAGAAACGAATGAATAAATTATGTAGATGATTATTAAATTATATTTCAAGATAATTAAAGAAAAGAAAAGTATTTTTGTTTTGTTTTCATCATATTAATGTTTCTTTTTTCATACAGCAAAATGTATTTATAAAAATATTATTATTATTTACATTTACTCTACACCCTTTCCTTGTATTATGATTTGTCTCAATTAAAAAATAAAATAATATAAAAATAAGATTGTTTTAATTTAATTTTCAGCCAAGACCGTTTCTATTGTTACCTTTAATCATATAAGAAGAAGAAGAAGAAGAAGAAGAAGAAGAAGAAGAAGAAGAAAAAGAAGAAGAAGAAGAAGAAGAAGAAGAAGAAGAAGAAGAAGAATACTGTGAAATATGTTTTAAATGGAAATAAATTATGATAATAATATAGAAGACATTTTTTCTAGTTCTGTTGTAACCAAAAAAAAAGTGTTTAAACTTAAAAAAACTACGTTCTTTCTCTGTGTGAAGTGAAACAGTGAATGCATCATTTGATTTTGTGTAAAGATTACTATGTCCTGTGTACAATTACTACGTCCAATGCAACAAATAAGAGCTTTGCTAATAAGAGCCGTCCTCTCCTGAGAGCCGTTACAGCTGTGAGATGATTTCCATGTGGAAACTTCAATTAAATTTCTGGCTGACGAACTGATTTTGTTTGTTTCTCTGCAGGATAATTAGAGCAAAGTGGAAAAAGGAAAAGTGAAGGAGACGCAGCGACGGGATTACAAACTAAATCCCTTCTGTCTGTCTGTCTTCATGTCTTCCTGGCTGTCAGTCCTTTCCTCCTCCTCCTCCTCCTCCTCCTCCTCCTCCTCTCGCTGTTTATGAAAAATAAGACATTACAGGATATGAGGGCTGGTGATGTCGGGGGAAATAAGCTTTTTGATTATGCCTGAGTTAGCGTTCCTGTGTGCCTGATTAAACTGTGATGTCTGCATCTTCACTCTGTTCTCCATGTTTACACCAAAACAAACCAGCTGCTCTTTTCTTTTGAAAAAACAACAAACAGGAAGTCCAGGACCCGGTTCATCACGTTTGGCTTCAATAATTCAGGCCAAAAATAATCCAGTTTATTCTCATTTTGAGTAGATTTGTTAATCCTGGAGTAACAGTGCGCTCTTATTTTCGTCGAAACCATGATGTGATTGGCTGAGAGCTGATCATGTGACTGCAGTTTCATGAGGAAGGTGTGTTGAAACCCCTCCCAGCATGCACTGGGGCAACAGATTCATTCATAACAAAGAGGATAGAAGCAAAGAGACGAAACTCTGGTGCTTTTTTTGACAGCTGCTGCCGCCATTTTGGGCTGAAAACTCTTATTATAATATTTTATTGTTCAAGACAGGACATTTCAGTAGAAAATGACAATAGAATAGAAATAGTTTTACTTTTGTACGGCTCTTTGTAGGCGGATGTTTTACTGGCGTCTAGTTGTCGCTTTCACTCCAAAATGGCGGAAGCGTAGCTCTGCTGCTAGGCGCTGTTTGACTTTCACTTCTTGGCTATATACGTTCTTTGTTCATAATCTCATGTTTTCCTACATTGTTTCAGGTGTTATTTTGTTCTGCTTTGTGCTCCACAGTGTTTCCACCTTTTAATCTCTGATCAATATTAGATAATACCAGTGAACGTGGTCCGACTACAAGTGATGTTGGAGACTTTAAAGTGAAAATCAAAAGCCTGCTATGAAAATGAAACCTCGCTAAAATCTCTTTAAAATCAGCTTTAAATACTTTACAGCAAAGTGAGTTCTGCAGTACATTATTTTATGTACAGTTTAACCCTCTGAGACCCACAATAGAGACATTTTAGTCTTTTTTAGGGGGGTACAGGGGGTCTTTAGGTCAACAGTAGATGTCACATAGAAGTGGTGTACATCACCTGAAAGCTGGAAACCTGCAGATTAATTATACTGTAAAAGGGTTTAGAACATTATGATAGAAGTATATGATGGCCATCCCAACATAAGTTTTGGAGATTTGATCAAATTGATCAATAATCCCTCCAAAATACCACATTAAGACACCAAGACCTTGAGGAACACCATAGAAAAAGACATGCTGTGATTTGGGATCAAAAACTTTGATATTTGGAGATTTCTGCAAGAATTGCATTTTTTGGCGATTGGATGGCGAGCACTTGTGTTGTGTAAACTGCTCAGATACCCCCTTATTGTCAATATAGCTAGGACAGCCATCCATCCTCTGAATGCTCTAGGTCTCTAGTCTGATCCATCCATCCTCTGAATGCTCTAGGTCTCTAGTTTGTGGCTGTAAAGTTACATGAGGCTGTGATTATCCTAGAAGTCACCACAGGTCATTTTATACAGTGAGGTCAATGGAATGTCTACTATGGGGACTAACATCATCACACATGAATACAGTTGGGCTCATTGGATCCACAAGAGTCTCAGCTTTACAGTGATACTCAATTTATGTAATTCAAGACTGTTTAGGGACCCCAGTATGCAGAAATATTCAAACACACCATTTTAGAATAGGCAAAAATAACAAAACATAGCATGTGATTATCATAAAGTGGGCATGTCTATAAAGGGGAGACTCGTGGGTACCCATAGAACCCATTTTCAGTCACATATCTGGAGGTCAGAGGTGAAGGAACCCCTTTGAAAATGTAGCATAAATTTGTAGCGTCCTGGCGAGCTAGCATGACATTGTTGGTACCAATGGATTCCTTATGTTTTATAGTTTATATGACACCAGTATCTTCACTTTAGCTTTGAAACTGAGCCGCTACAACCTCTGAAAGACAGTAATATCAGCTTTTCCGAAATTCAACGATCCACTCTGTGGTTTTACTGACGTTGAGCAGTATCTCAAACTAACTACTGAAATATCTCAACAACTATTAGAAGGATTGTCGTGACATTTCGTGCAGTTTTTCATATCAAAAACCAAAAACCTGAAACAGTTCGAACGAACACGACGACGTAAAGCACTAGTTTAGATGTGATTAACAGTTACTCTGACATATTTTCACCCCTCCAACTCATGTACGGTTGATATTACTTCTGCTCTCTGATGCGGTGTCTGTTTGATATAAGAGCAGCAGCAGCAGCATCATCATCATCCCAGTCTGCAGTCTGATCTCCCTCAGATGTAAACAGCAGATTACAGCACATATATACAGCTCACATATTAAACAGCCACGGTGCAGCCGAGCCGAGCCGCCGCGGAATGAAATGCATGAAATAAATAAATGCATGAGCGTTTTCATTTCACCCATCGACTTCTGCGGCTTTACGTCGTCGCTCTGGTCGGTATCGAAACAATAAATCTGAGGCATTGGACCCCCTCGGGGCTGAAACTTTAACTGAGTCACATCAACAGATGTCATAAAACACACTTTAATAAGAAAAACATCCATCAGACGTCTGCGTGGGTTCCCATCAGAGGGTTAATGACGGGAGAGAACACTGTGTCTCTGATGTATGCAGCATCTTATACATGACTGAGAGGTAGAATGCGTCTACCTGTAAGGGAAATATGGCCCATATGGCTCTTCATCACAAACAGGGTCAAAGAACAGCTGCCGAGAATATACTTTCATGAAAATGAGTCTTCGGTGGGTAAATCTGTGAGAGTAAGCTGCCATAAACACCTGGGAAACTTTGAAATAACTTTAAAGTTTTAAATAACTTCTTCGTGACCTTCAGTAGGTCAGATTACAGCAGGTGGAAGCTGGTGTGTTGGGATCTAGATGTTGATCAGGATAAGGATAGAAACAGCCCGCTGATAAAGACCTAATGAATGAAGCTTTTAAAGGCAGGGTGGGCGATCTTGAGAAACTAGCGAGAGAACACTAGATTGTTAAAAATGATCCAATATTATGTGCACAATCTAACAGCTTCAGATAACATCCAGTCTGACACAGATTGTAATCATGATGTTATCAGACAACCCAGGCGCCAGAAAAAATGTTGGCATTGTACGTTTCTGCATACGTTTTCTGACATGTGGAACGGCAAGGTTTCTGAACCAAAAATACGTTTCATGTCAGCCTTGTATCACGCTCGCAGAAATGCACAATGCCACGTGGTTAATGTTGTGAAACGATTGGTGAGGTTTGGGCAACTACTGGGTTAAGGTTAGAAAAAAGATCATAGTTTGTGTTCAAAGAATAACAACAACATAACAACGTAACAATGTAACATAACAATGTAATGTAACAATGTAACTTAACAACGTAACGCAACAATGTAAAGCAAACAACGTAACGCAACAACGTAACGCAACAACGTAACGCAACAACGTAAC
>CAKAKR010064285.1:62009-87427 GCA_916700685.1 Adelosebastes latens
AAGATTATATCAGATATAATGCGACATACAGCATCAACCCCCCCCTCCCCCCCTCCTCTCTGTCTCTGTCTCTGCTGTCATTTTAAATCTGCTGACTCGCTCTCTCTCCTCTCAGGGTCAGAAGCTTCGTCATGACTCAGCAGATAGTTTACTCCGTGAGTTATCAGAGTCTTCATCAGCAGGGGCGACGGTGACCAGGACGCTCTCTGGTCGCTACGCCCCAGAGGATCATGGGACAGATATCCAGCTGATCAGAGTCTCTCAGAGGTTGTTTTTTCTGACCAACAGTCCAAAACACAAAGATATCCAGCCTACCTTATTAAATTAATCTTAAATTCTTTAATGACTGAGTGTAGCTGCCCTTATGTAAAAGCAGTATACTTCAAGTTTATTTTCTTTTATCAAGTAAACTGAAGTAAAGTTCTAGTATATTTCCAGAGTATACTTTATGTAGTAAGTATATTAATATCCATGTACTAGCAGTATACTTGTAAGTGTACTACTTTAATACTTCTTGGGACTAAATTGGCTCACTTTTTAGTTTATAAAAGTACACTTTTATGTGTACTTTAAGTGTAAAAACATTAAACTTTGAGTACACAACTAGTTTACATCTAAGTTGTATTTTGTACTGCAACTATACTATAAACTATACTATAAGTGAACGTATAGCTATACTGTTAGTTTACTAGTTTCATACTTGTAGCCCACTTTTTAGTTTAAGAAAGTACACTTTAAGGTATACTTTCTTTAAACTACTAGTTTAATAGTTTTTACTGCAAGTATACTTGTAAGTTATTTAACTTATAGTACTTAACCAATGATTTGTGTACTACATAAAGAGACTTTTGCTGTGAAACTAAAAGTAACGTTGACTTATTTTGACTCGTCGGTATCGTCAGTCCCGTGAGTCACATGAGTCGTTAGTCAGTGAAGTTAAAGTTTATTTTGAAAGGACACTATTCATGTAACAAGTGTATATTTACACGCCGTCCCTGGTCAGTCTAAAAGTAACGCTAGAGCCAAGCGGCGGTATTTGACGAGTTGGGAGTGAGAATGTGTTATAGTGACGTGTTTTTTAGTGATGTTTGTTACTTGTTTTACGTACTTATGTTACGTTGTTTCCTTACATATTTTACTTAGTTTACGTACTTATTTTTAGCCCAACCATGATGTTTTTCCTAAACCTAGCTAAGTGGTTTTGTTGCCTAAACCTAACTGTGGCTGTAACCGTAGTTTAGTTGCGTGGTGTACAAATGACAAAAATGGTTTAGTTTAGGAAAAGATCATGGTTTGGGTCCAAATAAGTATGGAAGCAACGCAACTTAACTACCGAAGCTAGGTAACAAATAGTCAAAGTCAACGTTTAGGTTAAGAGAACTACAGAAATGACGTTACTAAAGTACGAACGTTATGTGACAAATAAATCAAAGTTGACTTCTGGTTTCACACGGGACATGAACAGCGATCTCCTGGTGAAAGTCTGGTGTTTTAAGACCCACCCGTCCACCCCGACCTCCTCCCTACGTGGACTTTGTTGCTCTTTATATGATTACACGTATACAAATTGATTACGTGAGCTATATACAAATTATAGTGCATTATTTTTTGTAGGTATAGCTGAGAACAGCCTGATGATACTGCTATTGGATCTGAATATTCCCTCCTGAATGAGAGCAGCTCTGAGGTTAGAAGTGAACTCGTGGCAATAACAGAACTGTGATGTCCTTTTTTTATTAATTATGAACTGCTCAATAAAAAAGATCATTTGTAAAAGAGGAATTTATCAGGTGCTTCACACGGCGCTGGGATTTTATTCAGCTTTAAAGTGAGTCACACAGCCCCCCCGGCCCGCCGCTCCGCAGCAGTAAATGTAGCATTAAATCTCATTTTACGGACTCATTTGTCTTCCTGTAAACGCACCGTGAGGCTTTTGCTGAATCACCTGATATCTTGTGATTTTAAGTTGGCGTCCATTAGCAGCGTGGAGAGTGTTGGGGGGGGTGGGGGGGGGGACTGAACCTTTGACCTCTGGCTGTCAGACGGCGGTCCGACCGATGAGACCTCAAAACGCCACCGATCCTCCAGAGAGGTTAACGCTCACTGTCCCTCACAGAGACTCTCCAGGTGCCTGAAACCGCCGCCGGGTCACGCTGGCGCTAAGTGGACGGACATTTCCCAGAAGCCTTGGAGGCTCAACTAATGGAGGGATTGAGGGAGTTGGAGTACTGTAGCGGAGATCAGTGAGAGGTCAGTGAAATGAGGAGATCATTTACAGAAATATTAACCATTAACCTCTTAATCTCCTATTTCAACATTAACATTTTTCATTATGTTTTTATGCAACGGAGCAACTGAGTAAAACACTTTTTATTTAATCAAATGGAAATATTCTAGACGTGTTGTGCATCTTAATATTTTGGAAACATATCAGTTTGTCAGCAACAACACATTAAACATTACGATAAAGATTGTTTTTGTTGTTTTATTATTTATGTGTATGTGATTAATATCAAGTTCATTATGTATGTTATAGTAAGGGGTTGGACCTTATAGATTTATAAGACTTACTTATAGACTTTTGCCAACTCCTTTTTCGAACATAAAATATTTGTATATTTTATTTATTTAGAATTTGCTGTATATGTTTACTGTTCGTTTTATTGGTTATTCTTGTTTTGTTTTAGTAATATTTGCTATTGTTGTTGTTATTGTTTCTCAAAATAAATTGATCTAATCTAAAAAGAGAGAATCCATATTTGTACATTTAACATTACAAAAAGGAATTGGAGCTAATCAAGACACCCTTTTTATCCTTTTCCCATTACCATATAAAAGTTGATAAGAAATGTACTGAAATAACATACGAGCAAGAGGGGACTCCAAATAGCTACATAATCCAAATACATTCGACATTGTGAAATTAGTGGGCCTATTATTGTTTCATCATCATTTATTGTCAGTAACATAACATAGATACAATATATTAAAGCTAATATAAAATATATTGAAACAAAATCTAAATAGTAGGGAATCCAAATAGCTATATCCACCAAAATGCATTTGGCACAGTGGCATTTACTGTCAGTAAAATACCAAAGTCAAATAAAAACAGGTAAAATATACACTAAAAAATATAGATGAAAGGGACCCCAAATAGCTACATAGTGCAAATACATTTGACATTGTTAACTTAGTGGGTCCTATTATTGTTTTGTCATCATTTACTGTCAGTAACATAACATAACAAAGCTAATAATAAATATTGAAAAAAATTTAAATATCAAGGACTCCAAATAGCTATATCCACCAAATGCATTTGGCACTGAAAAACGTAGTGGGTCCCAATATTCTTTCATTAGCATTGCTGTCATGAACATACCAAAGTCAAATAAAAGCTGGTAGGAAATGCACTGAAATCAAATATTTATGGAAGGGACTCAAAATATCAGTCAGTGATATTGATGATAAATATATTGAAATTAAATTAATAGGTGAAAGGGACTCCAAACGGCTACAGAGACCAAAAACATTTTACAGTATTCACTCAGTGGGCCCCATTGTTCTTTTTTTAAGTTTCCTGTCAGGAAGTTATATTACAGCTGTTAAGAAAGGAACCAAAATAAAATATTGATGTAAGGGACACCAAATAGCTACAGAGTCAAAATGTATTTGACATAGCAATCCCCGGTTGGTCCTGTTATTGTTTCATCAGAATTTGGTAACAGTAACATAGTAAATAAATAAATAAATAAATATAGAAGGAAGGGACCCCAAATCACTCCACATAAATCTAATGCTGCTAAAATTGTTTTTGTTGTTGTTGTTTTTAATTTATTGTCATTGAGATAACTTCTGTTATGATTTGACGCTATATAAAAAAAAAATTGAATTGAATTGAATGGTATAAAACTGTGTCTTTAATAAATAGTGAAATGAGACAAAGACAGCAGGGACTCCAAATAGCTACATTGTCCAAATACATTTAACAACTCACTGGATCCCATAGTGATGGTGATGTAGGGGAATAGTAAAGACATGCACACCTTTTTTGCATATTTGCTAGTAAAGCTTCAGAACCACATGATGAGGATTCCAAATAGTCACAGTCTGACAGCATTTCGTTGAGCTGTATTTTGGCCAACGAAGGCCAAGTCCAGTCGGGGCTATTTGGAGCCTAATCTGAGATGTATGAGCTGAAGACGAAGACAGTTTGGGGACAAATAGCTGCACATGTCCAGACGAACATTGACAGCAGAATTAGCCGTATTTGGCTAATCCCGGTGACTCCAGCTGTCAGTTCAGGGAGCGTTCAGGCCGTCAGCTTGTCATCGCGCCGTCAGAGCCATATGGATCCTCGCCGCTGCCAGGTTCACGCCGAGGTTGGGGGGCTAGTAAAAGGACTTAACAGGCTTTAAGACGCCGCTAAGCCGGCCTGGAGCCAAAGCCTTAACGGTACCACGTTTTCTAAATATTTACCCCTCCTTCAATTAGCTCCTCTCTCCTCCTCTCATCTCTCCTTCTCTTCTTCTTCTCTGGGTTATCCTTTCATCTCAGGTGTTCCTCCCTCTGTGAGAGCTTTTCCTCACACGTTGACCTCTTTAAATCCATCTCTGTCTGTCATTTCAGCGTCTGAATCAGCATCAGAGAGGCTTTAATAGCGTTGACCAGCAGCAGCCGAAGCACTCAGGCTGATTAAAGACGTTTCCTCTAAATAAATGTCACTTCCTCTCCTCGCTGACTGCTGTTAAGCAGAAAGCTTTTCCATTTGCTCCTGTAAACACTCTCCTATGTTTTATCTGACAAACAGGAAGTTGTGCATTCGTTTGTTTCCAGTTTGCATAGATTAAACAGAAGAAGAAGAGCTGTGACACCTACAGAAACTCAAACTGCATCAACAGGAAACATAAAGAATGAAGTCATGAATCTTTAAAAAATACCGAGGACTGAACCTGCCTAAATCAAAAGTAAATTGAATAAATAAATAAATAACTCAATAAATAAATATGTCATTTAATGGAGCAAAAATAATATTAAAAATAAATGTAGCCATTAATTTATTTATCAAATGTGACATAAATCGATGTTTCTGTTTTAATTCATTTCTTTATTCATTTATCTTTGTATTAATTCCCTTATTTATTTACTCTTCTGTTTAATTTTCCCTTTTATTCATTTATGCATTCATTTTTTATTATTTTTTTTAAATTTATTTATATATTGTTTTGCATTTTATCTATTTATTTATTTATTTATGCATTTATTTTTTTTAATTGATTTTTATTTATTTATTTATGCAGCATACCTGTATAGGTGTGCAGATCAGTTAATTAATGGCTACATTTAATTATGTATACATTTTTTTATTGAGTCTTTTATTTATTTATTTATTTATTATTTATTTATTTATTCATTATTATTATGGCAAACTTTATATCCTTAGCTCCACAAACATAAATCATCAGGATGTTTTTTCTGCTTAACACCAGTACAACTTGTGTTTCTGTGCTGTGATACAAAATTCAGTTTTTATCGAACAAACTGCGTATGAAATGCGTTCAAAGCGTGTTTTCTGTGCTGTTTGTTTTCCTGCTTTCATCTAATTAGTTGTGAAGAACATCTGAACTGTTTAAAAGACGCTGAATGAATAAAGTCTCATTAGCCGCGGCTGAAGAAAGCCTGCTGATCACAGATTTAAGCTCCACTTTAACGTTGGCTTTTTAACGGCTTACGAGGAAGATTTGAGTCTTTAAGAGCTGAGCTGCACTCGAGGGACGGACAGAAGGATGAAGGGAGGGAGGAGGAATCAAGAGAGGGAAGAGGAAACAACACAAACAGGAGCTGTAGAAAAGAACAACAAAATGGAGGTTAAAAAAGGCTTTTGTGGCTAAAGAAGAAAAGGAAATTACGCTAAAAAGCTCAGTAACATGGAAATGCAGACAGAGGTGGAAATAAGACTTCAGGGATAGAAGATGAAAAGAAATCAAGAAAAATTGAGGTGTAGAGAGAGAACAAAGTGTAAATTTTAAGGAGAACAGAAATGTAAAAGAAGTTAACTTGGAAATCTTGATAAATAGAGAAAAACGGACCAAAAACGATGAAATTAAACAGAGAAAATCTAGCAGCATAGAAGGATTAAGACACCTGAGTATAAAAGTGGGATGAAGAAGATGAGTGATGGAGGCGTGGATCAATAGATGGATGGATCGGTCAGAATATGAATGGACAGGTAGATGAATGAATGAATGCATGAATGAACACACAGGCAGACGGGAAGATGGATGGATGAACGAGGAGATAAATCACTGAAATGAGTTCCAGAACCATCCGTCAGAAAATGAAAATGTCACCGATTCATCGCTGACTCGCCGTCTGTCTGTCCGTCTGTCCGTCTGTACAACTTCTTACTTTCAAAGATCAGATTAGTAGTCAGATTTCTTCACGAAAGTCATTTTACTCGTCATTGTGTTTCAGCTGTGGTGGAAGAAATACTCAGTGTCACGGTTGTTCAGCGAGGCAGAAGACAGAGTACAAAGACTTAATAACTAAAAACGTATGTAGATAAAAAATGCAGCTGGTCCGGCAGACAGGTAACAGCAGAGTCAAACCAAACACAAAAAATAAACTTGAAACGGGTGATACACTACACAGAAGGAGCGATGACGAACTGACGAACAGGTGAAACTAAGTCCACCAGGAGAGCAGGATGATGAGACACAGGTGGAGCAAATCAGGGCGGGGACAAGTGGGTAGGGAACTGAAGAAGCAGGAGCTGGACAGGGATGGAGCAGGGAATCTCAGTTGGACGGTCTTGGGGCAGAGCGGAGGCGAAGCAGGGAATCTCAGGTGGACGGCCTCAGGGCAGAGCGGAGGCGAAGCAGGGAATCGCAGGTGGACGGTCTTGGGGCGGGTCAGACGGCAGAACCTCTCTGGAGTACAGCCCGGAGGCCGGAGAGCCAATGAGTAGGACCCCTCAGGCGGATGGCGGGGGGGCAGAACAGACAGGAGAAACTGGTCAGGAGGGCGTCGGCAAAGTCAGGACCTCAGCGGTGGCTGTCGGCGAAGGCAGGAGTCACCGGGAGGATAGCCACAGAGGCGAGACCCCTCTTAAGAATGGCCAAGTCGGCCGGACCGCCTACTCAGGAACGGGATTGAAGTCATCCAACACACTTAAAAAAATGTACACAATAAAAGTTGTTACAGAAAAAACAACTGATTACCTGGTTGATTCGTCTTCTGCAGACGTTTTCTGACGTGAGACTGGAGGTGTGATCACATTTACATAAATTAATTACACTATAAAACATAATGTCTGTCGTATCGTGTAATAAACCGTTCACACACACACACACAGCTGACTTCGTGTGACGAGGGAACAGCCGACTCTTCTTAACGAGCTCCGGCTTCATTAGCGGGACGATTTCTTCACATCATTTCTACATTAAATCAGCAGGATGATGAGAATGTTTCTATAATTTAAGAGCAAACAGTGACTGAAATAGAAAGTCTGCTCTCTACGATCCTGCGTTATGTAAACAGGTTGTAAAATGTCTCTTCATATTAAAGTGACATCTGACCCCCCCCACCCGTCCTCCACTCAGATAACAGCTGATTTACTGTGTTGGTTTCTGCTTCATTACATCAGTCAGAGTGCAGCGGAGCCTTTTAGATCCATCAGATAAATCACAACACCGAGAGCTGCTGGAGAAGCTTTTCTTAAACCCTCACTGAGGATTCATGTCATCGTATCATGCTGCAGGTGAGTGGGAGTTCCTTATGTAAGACTACAGATACAGGACACCAGGTCCAGTCAGATCTTTAACTCCTGATCGATCTGACCGAGAAAAAGAGAAAAAAAGAAAGAAGGTAAAAAACATCTCCCAAAAAACTTGGAGTTGTAAAGAAATATTAGAACAGCACATAAAACATGCCGCTGAGAAATATTAAAATTATGGGATCACTGAAAAGAGAACTTCCTTTTCCACAGCAGGAACTTTACCTGAACTTTTACTTTTGCAAAATGACAGGAAGTACAACAAAACATTCCCATGGTGAATTAATTTATTTTCACTGTGAATTAAAAAATGGTCTGCGCTTTTTGTGACGCTTGGCACGACTTTCAACAATGTATTTTTCGTCCTATGAATGTCCAGCAACACGTGACACACGTGTCAATTTCCGTCCCAGTCTTTTCAAAATAAAACTACTTAGTTAGGTTTTCGGAAAATATCGATTTAGTTACGATTAGGCAACAAAACTACTACTACGAAAATATTGTGGTTTGGGTTGAAATAACTCTGGAAGCTGCGTTACTTAATTACAGAAATTATGTGACAAATAAATCAACGTTGACTTCTGGTTTCACACGAGGCACCAACAGCGGTCTCCTGGTGAAAGTCTGGTGTTTTTCGACCCACCCATCTACCCCGACCTCCTCCCTACGGCGTTCGCTGCCCTTCATACTTCCTGGTTCACAATTACGTGGATTACATACGAATTGATTTCGTGCTTACCATCACAAAGAAAATGTGAAATTCGTGTCTATGTACATGAATCAATACATTAAATATCGTGACTGTTTCACATACTGCTGTTTGACTGGGCTGGAAGAGAACCTGCTCCTTCAGCTTTCAGCTTTAAACAACAACAATAACAACAACAACAACCATCGATCCTGCAGCCGTTGACTCAAGATGGAGGAAGAAAAGCAGGAACGAGGAGGTGGAGGGGAGGTGACCCTGTTTACAACCTCCTTAATTACACACTCCACTCTGAGACACACACACACACACACACACACACACACACACACACACACACACACACACACACGGTAAATTAATTACAGAGCTGAGAGGTACAAACAGTCGCTGGATCAGTTTGTATGAGCATCACGGCCTCCTTTTATTATCTTAATGATGTTAATACACACTCCTTCCTGCTTGTTCACACTCCAGGATATCACACACACACACACACACACACACACACACACTGGCAAACACAAACCTCCGGTTAAGCTGCTCACACTCTGCTGCTAATTTGTCCAGATTTTAAAGGGACTCTGGTCACTGTTGAGTAATTTTTTGGGTTCCACATGTTCACAAATCTGCATTTAACAAGCAGAATGTCACAAATTACTGAGTATTAACACGGTGGATTTATCTTCCCTCCACAGACCGACGCAGTGAAACTCATTTTATTTATTTACAGTGTTCAGATAAATGTTAATAGGAATAAATTCTGCTCCGTCGGCCGTGACGGGGGTCTGATTAAAGGAAGAAGTTTTCTTCTCAGATCTCATTAATCTGTGATGTTAAACACAGAATGTAGTTTGTTTTTTATGTATACACATTTTCCCTCAACCGATCCTACATTTCCCAGCATGCTGCTCTGTTCCCCAGAGAGATGTGAACTTCAGAGAGTTGACCTTTATGGCACCAGCTGATATGCTCTGATACTATGAAGTATGGAAAAATTGATTTTTATTCTACACTCTATATACTGACAAAGCATCAGTATTTGACGCCCTGTGAGAACATGCTGATGGCACTCTGCCCAGTAGAAAGCAACAGTGGCTACAGCGTTCAGTTGTGCTTATCTCCATCCTCTCATTTCACTTCTGGTTGCAAAACAACAAGATGACGACGGACAAAAACCAAGATGGAGACGGACAAAAACCAAGATGGAGACGGACAAAAACCAAGATGAAGACGGACAAAAACCAAGATGAAGACGGACAAAAACCAAGATGGAGACGGACAAAAACCAAGATGGAGACGGACAAAAACCAAGATGGAGACGGCCAAAAACCAAAATGGCCATTGCCAAAAACCAAGATGAAACCGTACATTACATTATCGTACATTTAGTTTGTTTTACTGATGAGAGGAAAAACATGAGGGCTTGTTAATCCACCTAAATGCGTTTATTTGGTCTGATTTATAAAATATTTAACATGTGTATATGTTTTCAATAACACATGCATAAAAGAAAGTTGTGATTTGTCAAATCAACTCTTCTAAATAGCTGGTTTACCTCTTCAAGATAATATAAGGTTATGCAGAAATTCCAGTAAAAATGGTCAGGAAACGTTCATTTACGCACAAATTCCCTCTTGATCGCACTGATCTAGATGGAATTTTTTTTTCTTTGAATGTAAATAAGATGCCAGAGTGAAGAAAACACATCAAAATAGATGCTTGTTTATCTAAAAAAAGGATCCCCTAGACAGAGGTCCATGTTATGTGTTTACCTGCTTCCAGTCATTTGTAAAGTTCCCCCCAGGTAAAGCTAGTCGAGTATCCGTTATTTGGATTTTGCTGCGATCTATTTGACTTCTGTGCCTCTTTGCTTGTTGTGATGAAGTGTGACCTCTTCATAATGAGGTTTTCACCCTGATGACAGAGCGGCGTTGACTGAAGTGACCTGTGAAGCGGCGTGTTGGCGGTAAACTGCTGCCGTCAGCGTTCGGACGGAGGACGGCGAGTTACAGAGTCTGTCTGAGCGAAGCTTCAGACTCCTGCAGCACCACATTAAATAATACACAGCAGACGAATCACAAAGTGAATGCAGGATGACACCGTGGGTATAAAGTCACTGAAGTCATCCAGGAGGACCTCCCAAGATGCACTGCTGCTACTAATGAAGCGCCGCCACCCTCCGCTGGGCGTCCGTATTAGATCCAAGCAGCAGCAGCGGCGGCTCAATAAAACATTCATCCAACATCCAGCTGAGAGAGATCTGAACCCACCGCAGGAAGTCACACAGAAACAGAGTGGAGGGTTCAATTCCCTGTTCAGCTCAACAGCTGCAGGAAGTAAAGGTTCAGTCATCAGTTTATCTTTCCTCTCTTCATTAAAGTTAATTCTTCTCTTTAAAATCCAGACTCACGTGACTGGCCATCACCATCTTGGTTTTTGGCCGTCGCCATATTGTTTTTTGGCTACCGCCATCTTGGTTTTTAGCTGTCACCATCTTGGTTTTTGGCCGTCGCCATCTTGGTTTTTGTCCGTTGCCATCTTGGTTTTTAGCTGTCACCATCTTGGTTTTGGGCCGTCGCAATCTTGGTTTTTGGCCGCCGCCATCTTGGTTTTTGGCCGCCGCCATCTTGGTTTTTAGCTGTCGCCATCTTGGTTTTTGTCTGTTGCCATCTTGGTTTTTAGCTGTCACCATCTTGGTTTTTGTCTGTTGCCATCTTGTTTTTTGTCCGCCGCCATCTTGGTTTTTAGCTGTCGCCATCTTGGTTTTTGTCTGTTGCCATCTTGTTTTTTAGCTGTCGCCATCTTGGTTTTTGTCTGTTGCCATCTTGGTTTTTAGCTGTCACCATCTTGGTTTTTAGCTGTCACCATCTTGGTTTTTAGCTGTCCCCATCTTGGTTTTTGTCTGTTGCCATCTTGTTTTTTGTCCGCCGCCATCTTGGTTTTTAGCTGTCGCCATCTTGGATTTTGTCTGTTGCCATCTTGGTTTTTAGCTGTCGCCATCTTGGATTTTGTCTGTTGCCATCTTGGTTTCTGGCCGCCACCATCTTGGTTTTTAGTTGTCGCCATCTTGTTTTTTTGGCTGTCGCCATCCTGGTTTTTGCCCGCCGCCATCTTGGTTTTTTGCTGTCGCCATCTTGGTTTTTAGCCATCCCCATATTGGTTTATGGCCGTCACCATCTTTGAGAAGTAGGCTCATTTTAGACTTCTATACAATCAGACTTCTTTTAGCAACCAGAGGAGTCGCCCCATGCCGGCTAGTAGAAGGAATGGCTTGGCAGCTACACGAATCAGTATCCATCTTTTTTACCACGTGTATGTTCTTTTTTTGGGGATTTTATTGGTATTGTTCCGCTTCTTTTACTCCGTATCTTTTGTTTTAAACAGATAACGATGATGATGATGAAGCTACTTTTTATTCATGTGTTCCACTCTTTTGTTTTCCAATCTACCTACTTTACATTTAAATAGACGAGGATGGAAAAACATGCAGCGTTGTTCGGCATCGTGCCGCCGCTCAATTATTTCTGCAGATAACAAACCTCATATTGTCGTGTTTTTTAGGAATAACTTTGTGTCTGCAAACACACAAAGAAGCAGAGAGGAAACCTGCAGGAAGTGCAGATTCTAATCTTTCAATCGATGCAGAAGTGACGGATGTGGACGGAGTCGGAGCACAAAGGAAAATAAAAAGTGTGATTGTGAGCTGAAATCTAATGGTGTCATTTATTATAACTATTTAGAGCTCAGCAGGTAAACAAAGAGCTAAATCACTGAAATGAGCTCAAACTGCAGCAACACAACTGATTTACTTCTTTAATGTCGCTGGTTTTTCTGTGATGACCTTCTATTATGTCTGTTTGTTTGGTGTCCGGGGATGAGAGAGAAGGTGCTACCACACACACACATATACCAGATATATCTGCAGTTTGTATACATGCACATGGATCTACATCACCCCAGACCTCCATGTTTGGTTTTCATGTTTCTCTGAATTATTTACTGAACATTAACTGGACATGACTGCCCTCAGTCGGCTTCAAACAGCGTCTGAATTGCTCTCTTCTTTCATCCTCTATAATAACACTTCTGCCCATTTTTATATGAACAGCAGAGTACAAAACCACAAACGTCTTCCAGGAGAGACGGTCTGAAAATGTGCTCTGTTGTTAACAATTGTGCCTTTCATGGTGTTGAGACTATACGAGGACACAGAGTTGCTGGACGGAGATCAGAGAGGTAAATAAATGCCACGACGCAGCCCGGTCGCACAGCAGGTCCTGAAATAATCACAAATTTAATTCATTGATTCGTGTATGTGTACATGACTTTAACATTTTTTTTCGTGAAGGTCAACAAGAAATCAATTCATATTTAATCCATTTAATTGTGAACCAGGAAGTATAAAGAGCAGCGAACGCCGTGTAGGGAGGAGGTCGGGGTGGATGGGTGGGTCAAAAAACACCAGACATTCACCAGGAGACCGCCGTTCATGTCCTGGGGGAAACAACAAGTCAAAGTTGATTTATTTGGCACGTAACTTCCCGATTTAAGTTACGGCACTTCCGGTGTCATTTTAACCCAAACCACCATCTTTTTGTAAAGCTAACGGAACTTCCGTACTTAAGTTATGGCACTTTTCCTGAATTTAACTAAGTAGTTTTATTTTGAAAAGACTAGGGTGGAAATTGACACATGCGTCACGTGTTGTTGAATGTCATGCTGAGCATCATGAAAAAAAAGAGAAATTTGTGTCTATGTACACGAATCAAATAGATAAAATGTTTTGACGATTTCATGAACTGCCGTGAGACTGTGTTGCGTGATAATGTGCAAGGCGTTTAGCGTGCAATAAGTACACCTTGTACGCCATGTTGTTTGTACTGACTGCAATGTAAACTCATCGGCGTATAAATGCTACGATAAGAGTTAGTGACGTAGTATTAAAAGCGAGAAAGACCACTGATGGTGGGCGGGTTTAACAAACACAGGACTTTTAACCAGGAGATTCATGTTTGACCGGCGTTTTGTTTTGTAAGTTAAATTTTTTATTGACGTTTGTGACGTGTTAACTTCTTACCAGCCGTCAGCTTCAGTAAACCTTTTCCAATTCATTTGAATGTCATTTCTATTGTCGCTATAACCTTTCCATAATAAAGTCACGTTTAATAAACTGATTGATATTCAAGGAGTCCACAGCAGCAGCAGCAGCTTTAAAAATAAATCTTTCCCCCAACAAAAAAATAGACAGATAAAACTAATAATAAAACATCTGCGAGTCAGCGAGGATGTAAATCCAGGAAACAGAAGAAGGAACCTGCGACAACAGAAACCTGAAGAGATAAACTGAATTCGATCAGAGTTTCTATTAAATTAAATTTTTTCTATTGCGTGTTTCTGTGAGTCCAGCAGCCAGTTAGAAAACTACATGCTGAGTGTGTGTGTGTGTGTGTGTTTGTGTGTGTGTGTGTGTGCGTGCGTGCGTGCGTGCGTGCGTGCGTGTGTGTGTGTGTGTGTGTGTGTGAAAAATCAACACTTTGAAAACATGAATAATGTATGAACACAGAGAGAAACATGCAGACGTGCTTCCAGATGTTCATCAGTCTGAGGAAACGAACACACGGAGGCAGATGTTTGATATGAAGTGTTACTGATGTCTGCAGCCTCAGCATTATCTCACTGTGTGTGTGTGTGTGTATGTGTGTGTGTGTGTGCGTCAGAAACTGGGTTATGGTTATGATGAAAGATGCAGAAGGACAGAAAAAAAAAAAAATCACAAAAACAAAAAGCATCTAGTTAGCAGAGTAGCTGTTCTTCTATCTCTGTGAGGACCGGTTTGAGGTTTAGACCTTCAAGACATGTTTGGATCACAGGGACGTTTCTGTCCAGTCATCACTTCCACTGCTCAGTGATGTCTCTACGCTTTAGATATCCAGCCCAGTCTCATTGCCAGGGCGTCAAATACTACTGACGTTCTTTCACGGCCGTCGGCGTCTGATACCGACGCATCGAGGCACCCTTTAGTGACTGTATGAGACGCAACCAGGGTCTGAAGTTAGCACCCGCCACCCGCCAAATGCGGGTAAATTGATGGCAGTGGTGGACAAAATCATCAGGGAGAACGCTAGGGATGAGAAGAGAGAACTGTAGTTGTCTTATTCCTTGGCATCTCATGCCTCGGTGTCTATCGATTCATCTTATCGATGCTTTCCTAACGGTGCTTTTCGCTTCCTGACATTTATATGACTTGTAAATCAAGCGTAAATTACCCATCACTACACTCCCCCCAACACACAGAGAAATTGATAATACAGTCCATCCGTGCATCATGCTGGGTGCACATTCCTACCAAGAGCACCACACAGATAGAAAATGAAGCTATAACCAGTTACCAGTTACAGCAGACATGTGGCTATGCCATCATAACATAAGGTCTTAGGTGTCAGCATTCACTGCCTGCGAACCTCATGTGACCATTCACTCGTGATTTTTTTTAGTACAAAGACAAAGTAATTGCTAATCATCCTGACGTAAATAATGTACCCAAATAAGTAATTCCTGATCCGTCCTGTTTCCAGTCCAATGTGAAAATGAATAGCCTATTAACGGAGGTGGATTTTGGTCGGTTTCAAAGCTGAATTTAAAAAAAAATACTTTTGATTTAAAGGTCCCATATCTCTTCATATATCATATATTTTGTATGATTAATCTGAATCTGTGAAGTAACTAAAGCTGTCAGATAAATGTAGTGGAGTAAAAGGTAAAATATTACCTCAGCAGAAGAAGTAGCAGAAAATGAAAAAGTAAAGTACAAGTACCTCAAATTGTTCTATAGTAGAGTAACTGAGTAAATAAACCAGAGCAAGTTGCTGATGAATTTATTAAAATCTAAAAGTGAATTAATTAAAATTTCTGAATTTGTTCATCAAAGTTCCTCAAAACTCCTCTAACTTTTATTTTTAACATTTTAACTTTTTTTGTATGATAAGCCCGCCCACGTCCGGCTCTAACTTCCTGTAAATTTATACTAATATTAATAAAAACCTTAGTGCAGCAGAATCACTGTTTTATGTTCAGAATAAATATTCTTTAAACTCTGAGTTTTTTGGTGAATCCTTCAGATTTTTTTTTATGAATCTGTATTTATTCTTTTATGGAGGTGACATCGACCCTGAATAACGATGAGTAATGAAAGTTATTAGAAAAGACATTTCAGCGACAGCAACCTCGGCCCCGTGTTGAGAAATATTACACACCGGAGATGGCGGCTGATAAATGTGCTAATGGTGTCATATTTTATGGAATATTCTTAATCGTCCTTCACCAACAAAGCTGACATTGCTCCGTCTTTTTTTTTTCCCTCCCGGGCCCTGACACCGCTCTTCAATCTTTCATGTCCTTAATAATATCTCTTTTTCATCTGTCTTTTATATTTGATGGCGGCGGGTGAAAAAGGCGGCGGCGCTCTGTGAATGAGCAGCTCCGTTTTCAATCTGCTCCCGTTGACTTTGAAGCGATCTTTAGCCTTTTTGAAAAGTGGAAATGAAAGCAGAAAAATATATATAGATAGAAGGGAAATGAACAGAGTGTCAGACAGAGAGGCGAGGAGGTGGACGACACATCAAAATGAGTTTATTTGTGACACACAGCGAAATATTATGAAACACAAACACTTCATTTTACAGGTCCACATATTTCATGGTAATTAGGTGATAATTAGCCAGTAACCTTTCGAAATTTCTTTGGAATTACTGCCAAATTACCGCAAAATTTACCTCAGAATTGATCAAAATTACTTTTAGGCTCGAGGGAAGACCCCCAAAAGTGCTTTGGTTCTCGAGATACCCCTTACCGGAGGTAGAACAAAGCACAGCAATGTTTTTCATATTCTCTTAGGTCTCCTATATATGAAATGTATCAAAATATTTTACTGCAAAAGTGGTTGAATTGACAGATATTGTGACACATCCTGTTACGTTCCCCTCCATTTAAGGTCCAGGGGATGGAGGGAGTAACAAAACAAATTTGTAAACCCAGGAATGAGAGAAGTTGGCAACAGGATTGTGTGTAAAAATAATTATACAATTTATTAACAAAAAGTATGATGAAAAATGTACAAACACCAACTGAGAACTACTTTCTAACAGAAAGCGTGGGGTAAGTATACAATTAAATAAATATGGCAATAACCAATATTAAATCACTCAAATTAAAGCTACTGCTCAAAAGGTGCAGTGACAAACATCCCGGACGAGCCCCCATTTGTTACGTTCCCCTCCGTTTAAGGTCCAGGGGATGGAGGGAGTAACAACACAAATTTGTAAACCCCATAAATAAAAAAAGTGCAGAATAAAGCCAGGCCGAATGCAATATGATGCACCTAATTTCATAATGCAAGCTCTGATTGATTAATTAACAAATTTGGTGTGATAGTGGCCAGGGAGTTCCTCAACATGTGTGAAGAAACAGAATGTGAATATATCGATGCTTTGAGGAAATACAGTACTACAAACACATAAATACAATAAGCGGAACTATCAAATATTAAGGTCTATGATGAATGTATTCATTTATTTTTAGGAAGCTTTGGCTGGGATTGTCCCAGAAACACCAATCAGGATTTGCTGTAATGGTGTGACTGTGCTGAATCCAGGAATATATGATATGTACAGGTATGGTCAATGGTCTATGTACGTATAATAATAATAACAGTATAATTATGTTCTAATAAACAGACCAGACAGTTTATTCTTCCTCTCTTTCTTGTTTCTTCCTCCACCCTATCATTCTTTCTCCTTCTCCTCTCATTTCTCTGTCTGTTTTTTTATTCCTAACCGTTTCTCCTCCTCCTCCTCCTCCTCTTCCTCCTGTCACAGTTGTTCTCTCTGTTCTTCTGATTGCTCCTGTTATCAGTCCATCACATCTCTTCTCTTTTATTGCTTTACCTTCGTCTCATTCTCCTTGTGTCTCGGTTTCCTCTCTGGTGTTATTATTTTTCTTCTCCTCCTCCTCGACTCTCTCTCTCTCTCTCTCTCTCTCTCTCTTCATCTTCCATCTCTTGCCCCTCTCATTGTTTGTTCTTCAGTGTTAACTCTCTTTATTGCTCTGACATGTATTTATATTTGTTTTGCTGGGAAAAGAAAAGAAAAATAAAACAGTGAAGAGAACAAAGAGCCACGTTGATGGCGATGACAGCATCAATAGTGGCTGACGTCTGTCAGCAACAAACGCTGTTGTATCTGCAGGTTCATTCAGGTGAATCTCTGTATTCATAAATCTGAGTCATAAAACCTGGTTGAGGTCGGAGAGGAGGACGGACGTCTGATGGTCAAAGTGTCTGACTTTGACTTTGACACAACAGACCATTGTTCCAGCCTGGTCGCACTAAATAAATGCCGTATGAATGACACGATAATTTGTAACTCATTTTGCGTGCGATAACTACGCTGTTCTTGCTTTTGGCGTGTTGAGTGTACGCCATGCATCCTGTACTGACTGCAATATAAACACATCTGTGTAAATATGCTAGTGATGTATAGAATAAAACGAGAGAGAGAGACTGCTGATGATGGTGGGAGGAGGAAGGTGGACGGATCCAACAAACACTTTCAACCAGCAGACCGCTGTTCGCGTCCCAAAGTCTTGTTGAGTAATTCTGAAGTTATGTTTGGGACTTACTTCTGTTACGTTGTTTCTGTACATATTTTACTTAGTTTACATATTTATTTTAAGCCCAAGCATGATGTTTTTACTGAACCTAACTAAGTGGTTTTGTTGACTAAACATAACTGTAGTGGCAGCTCGTTATAAACCGTCCTTGCCACCGGACGTATAGCAGGACGTAAAGGGTTCGGACTCATGTAGAATGTAAAATGTCAATCAAGTTTATCAAATCAATTGACAATTTATCACTCTTCAATTCACATACATTTTCATCACTTCCCTTTTCTTCAGTTATTTTGGCCACTTTCCTTAAATGATAAATGGTAATTTTGTGTTGTGAATGATGAATGATGAATGTGTAAGATGGTGAAAACAATTATGAAACATGGCTCTGTTTTCATCATACGACTGTTTTAGTCAAATCGGCTTTAAAGTAATCAAATCACTTGATAATTTATCTCTCCATTTTCCATTTCGCATCCATTTTCATCAATTCATTTTTGTTACTTCCACCCCTCATGCTCCGGAGCAGATGGTGCTTCATTCACTCAAAACAACAACGTAGATGACGTCACCACGACGCCACCGGGTAAATATTTAGTGATATAAAAACAACATTTGGTTTGTTGTCCTGCTGACAAGGCGTCACATCAAATTACGTGTTGTTGTTTAGTTTGGAGAATTTATTTATGAAGAAGTGTGATTAAATCTTTTTCATTCATGTCTTCTGTTTTCTCCTCTTCCTCCCTCACTGTCTCCCTTTCACTCATTTTATTTTTCCTCCTCTTTGTCTCCAAAAATCACTCTTTATTTCTCTTTCACATCCTCCCACCATCCCTCTTTTTCTTCTCTTGTTCTTCATATTCGTCTTTTTCTTCTCTTGTTCTTCATATTCGTCTCTCTTCTACTGTATCTTCCTCCTCTCCATCCTCTCTTTCATCCTCCACATCCCTGTTTCCTCGCTGTATCCCTCCCTGTCTCTCTCCACCCATTCCTCCCTCTCTCCCTCGTTCCTGTGCAGACAGTTAATTGACATTCAGCTTGTGTTTGGGCTAAATTGAATGTCTCTGTCCATTACACTGAGTGCCAAGCAGCGACTTGACAAGGCGACAAACCAATTACAGCTCTCAGACAGGCCGTGAGACGTCCGTCTGTCCAACGCTCCGTCTGTCTGTCTGTCTATCTCTTTATTTACATTTTAAACTGTCTACTGAATGACCCTGGATCAGTTTTAATTAACAGGTTATTAAAATCAAACAAAATACAGAAAGAAAAGCAAAACGCTAAAGAGAAGAGGAGGAGAGGAGGAGAGGAGAAGAGGCTCTGATGTCGTATCAGTTTAGAAAAACGATGAAAAACAGCAAAAAAAACACAAAGGACAGAGATGAAGGTGGAGGATGAAAAGATAAATGGACTGATGGAAGGAGAGAGTGATGAAACTGCTGACCGTGAGAGAGGTCGACAACATGTAATGACATTACAGTAATCTGAGTATCAGGGCCATTTTCAGCATAAAGTCATATTTTAGAGGTATTTAGAGCCCGAGCACCGACAACATCGACCGGCGAATGCCCCTATTGAAACTGAAGGAATTATTATTAAGTTGTTAAACTTTGCAAACTCATCAGACGTGGTGTAAAATTTGTTGTTTTAAGGGTCTCAGGCTTGCAAAATGGCTCGCTAACGCCCCCTAGAAAGTCTGAAAAATTGAGCCCCTCATTCAGGTTTCACCTACATGTATGAAATTTGGTAGGTGGGTGTAACATGTGGACACGGACAAAAAAGCCTCACGGAGGTATACCCAAAACCCAACAGGAAGTCAGCCAAAAACAAAAAAGGTGACGGCCAAAAACCAAGATGGCAACAACAAAAAACCAAGATGGCGATGGCCAAAAATAAAGATGGTGACGGACAAAAATAAAGATGCTGCTTATATAGACAATGAATGGGAAGCAAGGGAAAGGACGGAGGCTGTGGACATGTACCATGAAAGAGACACATTGGGGTGGGAGGGGAAGTGGATGGGTCCAACAAACACAAGGCTTTCATCCAGGAGACCGCTGTTACTGTCCTATGATTTAAGTTTCACTTTCATGTTACAATCAGCTGTTTGTTGGTGTCCCGTGTTCACAACGTTTAGTTTCATTTTCATTTTACAAACGTAGCAGTCTAAAAACCGACCACAAAGTGTGAGAAGGCGGCAGCACGTGACGAGTTGGGATGAGACGGTGTTGGAGAGGTCGACCACAGCAGACTGATAACCTGCAGCTGTCAGGCTGCTGGAGCCAATCAGCTCCCTGGAATCACCTGGACGCTCTTTCATCCAATCAGCCAATCAGAGAGGCTCACCTGCAGCTCGTTACACACAGAGAAACAGCAGGTTCATGGAGTAGCATGTTCCTGCAACAGAGGAAGCTGTTATTTCAGAACCGCAGTCCTAGTAGCTCATGTGTAGGATCCATAGCTTTTCTTTAATACTCTTTGTTTTACCATTTTCATTAAGTTTAAATACTCTAAATACTTAAACTGTGCTGACTGCCTGTGAATGTTAACATGTTATTTCTATTCGGTTTTCTTGCATCTCTCTGTCTCTCAGGAGTCGGTGAGACCTTTAGCGGTTCTGTCATCCTCTGCTGTACAAACAGGGAGGAAGTTTGCAAAGGTTAAGTTACGTAAAGGTTAAGGTTTCCGTTTTGGCGGCATGTAATTTAAATATGTGCAACCACTACATTAAGTCGTGTTGTGGTCATTTCACGTCCATCTCTAACTACGGTCCTAGAAATACTGTCCTGAAACTGCAGCCTCCTCTATTGCAGTAACATAATATTGCGTTCAAGGCCCAAGTGACTTCTCCAACATGTCCTCTCACCCAGTGCATGCTGGGAACAGTATGAATGAATGAATGTACTCAGCAGTAGTGAGATAATGTTTATTTATTTATGCACCAATTCATCATCAAATAATGTTCATGTTCATGATGTTACAGGAGTTGATTCACTGCATTAAAACAGACGTTAGAAACTAAATATTGAATAATTTACAGGTCATCTCCCGCCCCCTCCTCATCACCCTCCTCCCGCTTTGTCTCCTATAAATTTCAGCCGGCGGTAAAGGGCGAGTTAATGGAGAGGTTTATAGCAGGCAGTAAAACCAGCTCATCTCTCAGTCTTTATCTTTTTCTCTCCATTTCATCCACGATGCCGTCGTCATGATCCGTCTCCTTCCCTTCATCCTTCTCTCTCTCTCTCTCCATCTTTATCTCCCTCACATCACTGCTCTTTGAATCTTCCCTTCATCGTACCTCCATTTCTTCTGGTCTGCGTCTTTTTTTCCTGGTTTGGGTCTTTAATTTCCAATGAAGGAAAACACACAAGGATATTTTAGGTCTTACAGCTTTGTTCCTGTTTCAACATGACAATGTGTCTAGAACTAAAAGGAAATGGTTTTCCCCAGTGTCGTGTGGAAGAACTTGAGCAGCCCAGTAGAATTTCATTCACATTGGATGATTCAACATGTCATGAATTGTGTCCAGTATCAGAGTAGAAAGTAACGTGCCTTTTATGTAATGAAGCAGAGAGTAAGGGTGTGACCAAAAACCAAGAAGGTGACAACCAACAATCAAGATGGTGACGGCCAAAAACCAAGATGGTGACGGCCAAAAAACCAAGATGGTGACAGCCAAAAACCAAGATGGTGACGACCAAAAAACCAAGATGGTGATGGACAAAAACCAAGATGGTGACGACCAAAAACCAAGATGGTGACGGCTTAAAACCAAGATGGCGACGGCCAAAAACCAAGATGGAGACGGACAAAAACCAAGATTGCAACAACCAAAAATGTTAAAATACGTCTCTAAACATGATTGGATATAGGAAAATTGTCCAATATCAACATTGTGTATTTTTAAAGATCCCAAACAACAAACGGAGAATCGAGATAGAAGCAGGCCTGGGGAAACGGAGAGCATCCTTTCGTCCTTCCTGGAGGTCACATCAGACCGCCGGCTTGAATTACACAGCGGCTGCATTCAGCGGACTATCCCTTTAACCCCCGCTGGGATGCTCACATGTCTGGTCGATACCACAGGGCTTCCCTCGGCCTCCTCTGGACGGGACGCAGACAACAAACAGAGAGGAGTTTATGGAGCTATTTGGGTGTTTGGTCTCAGACGGTCGGATCGATATCTGAGAGGAAGAACGCTGAAACGCTGCAGAAGATCAGGACGCCACCGGTGTTTCATTACAGAGACCATCTCATCTCATCATTTATTAGGATTCTTTGTCTTCTTGTATATGTTTATTTTATACTGTAAATGTGATGATTGGACATTAAATGATTAAATGATCATTTGATGCTTCTATTAGACCATCAACAGAAGGCAGGTGACAAATTCAACATGCAACAAAGCTTCTTTCTTTCATAAGAAGGAAAAACTGTAGAAAACTGGAGGGAGTCCTTTGTTGGACCCATCCAACACCCAGACCTCCTTCCTACACGGACTACAAACGTATTTGTGACGCATCAAAAACAAACGTAATCAGCTGCAAAATACGTTTCCCTCGGAACGTAATTCACAATGCAGTTTAGTTGTGGGGAGCGTAATGTTTAGGAGACAGGGCTGCGCAAGGATGCTTTTCCGCTCACAGATATTGTGCTGTGCGCTCGTATCACATGAATGTGCGATTATATGAGCGGGTTTTGACACCTATTAAACGCCCTAAGCGTGTGGTGCACGTGTACATACGTATGTGTTCCAAAAATGAAGCAGTCTATAGCTGATTATTTAAAAAAGCTACAGCAAATGAGGAGAATGAGTAGGAGGCTGAAAGCGTGTTGCTCTGGCTCTATCTATTCGGCGTGGAGAGGAGGTCGTGTTGCTCTGGCTCTATCTATTCGGCATGGAGAGGTGGTCGTGTTGCTCCGGCTCTATCTAATCGGTGTGGAGAGGTGTTCGTGTTGCTCTGGCTCTATCTATTCGGCGAGGAGAGGTGGTCGTGTTGCTCTGGCTCTATCTATTCGGCGTGGAGAGGAGGTTATGTTGCTCTGGCTCTATCTATTCGGCGTGGAGAGGAGGTTATGTTGCTCTGGCTCTATCTATTCGGCATGGAGAGGAGGTTGTGTTGCTCTGGCTCTATCTATTCGGCGTGGAGAGGAGGTCGTGTTGCTCTCGCTCTATCTGTTTGGTGATGCCGGGAAGCTGCTTGACATCCTCCTGGATCCACCTTCTCATCTATGTTCACATTATATGTATTATTTTTTGTCATATGGATTGTCTACGTTGTATTTTCATCATGTTGTTACTCTGTACACATGACATCTATTACACGTCTGTCCATCCTGGAAGGGGGATCCCTCTCCCTTTCTTCCATTTTTCCTCCCTGTTAAAGGTTTTTTTTTGTTAAGTTTTTCCTTATCCGATGAGAGGGTCGTACTGTAAAGGTCAGAGGGTGTCGTATCCTGTACAGATTGTAAAGCCCCCCGAGGCAAATTTGTGATTTGAGATTTGACTCGACTTGAAAGGAGGTTCCAACACGTTCTCATCCCAACTCGTCACATACTGACGCTTTGTCAGACCCCTCGGCGTCACTTTTCTCTCGCAGTAAAAACGTGTTTAACGTTGTGAAAACAAAAACACTTGGTTAGGTTTAGGAAAAAAACGACATGTTTGGGCTTAAAATTACTGAGTTTATACAGTGAAAATGTGACTTGATGTTGTGAACAGCGGTCTCCTGGATGAAAGCCTTGTGTTTGTTGGAAAACTACAAAATTATTGCAATCATGACAAGACCTGACTGATTTACTGACTGACTGACTGATTGATTCTTTAGTAAACAGAAATCAGAAGAAACAGAAACAGATGGAGGAACAGTGGGAAGGAGAAGGAGAAGGAGAAGGCCTTGAGGAGTGTTTCTCCTCCTCCATCATATCATCTCTCTCTCTCTCATAACACAAACACAGAAATGTAATTACTGCTGTTTGTTCTGGAGCTGCAGACACACATTAAAAAGATGAAATTACCGTCCTCATTAACCGAGAGAGAGACAGAGAAACATGACGCAAACAAAAGAAAAGAGCATTTTGTTCTTCGTTGACTTTTTTTAAATTAAGTTTTTATTGATTTCCTTTTAGGAAATTAAAGAACCAGAGTTGATTAAAATCTGCTGGGATTTATGATTATACCCTTTTTATGATTGATTATGGCACTGGATTCATTTACAGTATTGATTACAGACAATAGATTCCATCACAGTATTGATTAGAGCCACTGGATGTTGTGTCATGTGTTTAATCTGCTCTGTTGGACTATCACACACACACAACTGATGCTTTTTATACGCTTCCAGCCTTTCTATCATATATATTACTCTAGTTTGAGAGTGTTCATGTGTCTTCTCTTAGACAGGATGCCGTCCATGTGAAGGTCACGACCTCTGAGAGTCATTAAACCAGCTGCTTCACTGAGCATCTTCTTCTCAGAGACGTCGTCTGACAGGTGACATGACTTCTACAGCTGGGACACATCTGTACAGGAAGTGACAGCTCCTGGGTGGAAATGGGAGTCTAGACACATTTATTTCTATTGGAATCAGAATCGGCACTTATCACTGATTTACTCTGGATTTATCTCCTCCAGTTTATCTCAAACAACCTTATTTGGTTGCTAGGAACCAGCAGTCTCGGTCCAGTTGTTTTGGTCCAAACCAGAGTACGATTTCTGCGTTCACAACCGGCCAAACGAACAGCACCAGAAGATGATTAAAATGGACTAAATGTTGGCTTAATAACTGACTGTTTATGTATAGGGCCTGGAAATTTGTGCAACACCCCTACGTAGCTTTAAACTTAGTATTTATACGCCTTCCTGCTAGACCAGGTTGGACAAACCATCCTACTCTTGTTCAGTCACAAAGGTTTGATCAAGTCTTTTTCGGTCCGAAAAAAAGTCTGAAAAATGTTCGAAAAATGTCCGAAACATGTCAGACAAAAGTAAAAAAAAAGTCCATAAAATGTTCGAAAAAAGTAAAAAAAAATATGTCCAATAAAATGTCCGAAAAATTTCTGACAAATGTCCCAAAAAAGTCTGAAAAATGTCAAAAAAAAGTTTTAAAAAAAAAAGAAAAAAAAAAAGAAGGTCCACAAAATGTCCGAAAAAAAGTAAAAGAAATGTAAAAAAAATTAAAGCTGCGAGCAGCGATGAATGGGCCCTCGCCCCTCCTTGCGCGTCGGGGTATTGGCGGGACGCCGACTGACGCGGCCGGGCAGGGTGAAACC
>CAKAKR010064286.1:11375-38529 GCA_916700685.1 Adelosebastes latens
GAAAATGCTACAGTAGCCAATGGCAGCTGAGCTTAGTCCAGTGGTCAAGGATCATGTTACTGAGTTCATGAGGTCACTGGAAACCAGCCATTTGCTGGGTCCCTACACTATCTATATCTATCTATCTATATCTATCTGTAGCTCTATCTATCTATATCTATTGATATATCTATCTATCTATCTATATTTATAGCTCTATCTATCTATCTATCTATCTCTATATATCTATATCTATAGCTACATCTATCTATCTATCTATCTATCTATAGCTATAGCTATATCTATCTATCTATCTATCTATATCTATCTATATCTATAGCTCAATCTATCTATATCTATTGATATATCTATCTATCTATAGCTATATCTATCTATCTATCTATCTATCTATCTATCTATAGCTCTACATATTTCTATATCTATCTATCTATCTATAGCTCTACCTATCTCTATCCATCTAAAGCTCTACCTATTGCTATATCTATCTATTCATATGATTATATGCTAATAAATAATAATAACCCAAACTTTCATATTCTTTTTCATATTGTTTTTGAGAACTCACTTTTGAGTTACTGCTGCACATTTACCTGCTGCTGCTGCTATGCTTTAATTGTGAAAATATTGACAGGATGTGTGTGTCCTGGTGTATTTAGGGAGGGCTGTGGAGCCCCCAAAGTCTAGTCTATAAAAAAGATGAGATTCTCCTAAAACGAGCTCATAATCAAAGTGTCATCATGTCGTGCTGTGAGTGCAGAGGAGGCAGTGAGGAGGAGCCGGCGGCTCGGAACAGCATCCTCTACAGCCTCCTCCTCAACAGAGGCACCCAGAGCCCGCGGAGACACCTGGAGACGCACCGGCACCGGCTCTGCTCCTGCTCCTCTAGGAGGAAACTGGTGGCGCTTCGCTCTCCGCACTCAGTCTTCAAAGCGACCTCGGAGGTGCTCGTGAAAACTTTCAAGTTCGTGAAAAACGTGCCGTGTTTTCGTGGTTTGCCGCAGGAGGACCAGCTGCGTCTGGTGCGCAACAGCTGGGCGCCTCTGCTGGTTTTGGGCATGGTGCAGGACGCGGTGGACTTCGACACGGTGGAGACGCAGCAGCACAGTCTGCTGCACAGGATCTTAACGCGCAGCAGCAGCAGCAGCAGCAGCAGCAGCAGCAGCAGGGAGACACAGGTTCAGGTTCAAGACCAGGGGGTGCCAGTGGGGGATGCGGAGGGGATCAAGATGTTTCTGGTGAAATGTAGAGGACTGAGGATCAGCGTCAAAGAATACGCCTTCCTGAAGGGAGCCATACTATTCACTCCTGGTAAGAGACCAAGTTCAAGTTTCAAGTTTCTTTGTCATATGCATTTAAAAGTACAGTGAAATGCATTTTACCCTGGCTCTCTCTCTCAGCCCTTAAAATCTATAAATAGTACAGTTGATAAATACTACAATAAATAAGACAATACCTGAGAATAAAATTATAATACAACCTAAAACATCCATAAAAGAGACAATACTCAATCAGGGTCCAATACTTCATCAGGTAATATAAGAAAACTGCAACTGGTCCAGAATAAAGTAGGTAGCTCTTTCTTGTGGGTGGAGAACAAATGTTTTTAAAATGCATAAATGTCTCTCTTGATTTTAAGTGAGAAATAGATTGCTGTACTTCTCCATCCAAATTTTATTTGTGGTGGGATATAAGATTTATAAAAAATAAAACTAAACACTTTACTTAATAAATTAAATATTACAAATACTTTTGTATATAATATATATTTTGTATTTATAAAACAACTACATAAATAATGTAGTGTCTACTGTCTGTAGTTAAGAGATGTGCAAAGTATCTGACACAACAAACAATTAAACAAGTAATTAAAGCTTTGGTTTTATCTCAGCTGGATTATTGCTCAGCAGTTTGGTCCAATACTTCATTTAGTAATATAAGAAAACTGCAACTAGTCCAGAATAAAGCAGCTCTTTCTTGTGAGTGGAGAACAAATGTTCTTGAAATGCATAAATGTCTCTCTTGGTTTGAAGTGAGAAATAGTTTGCTGTACTCATTGAACGTTTTCATTAAGAATGTTATAACAACAAAGACTCCATTTATTTTTTATAAAAAACTATCCTTTAGTACACATGACACACAATTATTCCACAAGGCATGCTGCTGCTGCAGGTTGTTTTACTTTACCAAGATCCAAAAACCAAATCAGGTCAAAGTACAGCAACATACAGAGCAATGCAAGAATGGAATTCACTCCCAAATCATATTACACAGAAGAAACTTTAGTAATTAATAAGTATTCTTGGGTGTGTAAGGGTATTCATGTTAAATGATGATATTTATCTGTTAGATCGTGATAGATTCAGTCGGAGCCGCTCTATTTTCTTTGTGTTTTTGTTATTTAAACTGTGTCAGTTGTTATTGTTTTATTTACAGTTGACGTGTATTACAATGTGTTACGTTAGAGCAGGGGTCAGCAACCTTTACTATCAAAAGAGCCATTTTAGGCAAGAAAAACTAAAAACAATCTGTCTGGAGCCGCAAAACATTTGAGCATTGTGATGAAGGTAACACAGTTTATAGTCCAAGTATATAGTTTATAAGTCTAATGCAGTGACGGTCAAAGTGCAAATGTACTACGGAGTATTAGGGTCACATTGAGGGAAAAGAAATCGGAGATCTCCAGAACAAAGTCAGAAGTTTACGATAAAAAACATCGTAATATTACGAGAATAAAGTCATAACTTTATGAGAAAAAAAGAAAATAACACGTAAAATTACTACTTTATAATATTATGACTTTATTCTCATAAAACTACAACTTTTTTCTCATAAACTTATGACTTTATTCTCATAATTTTACGACTTTTTTCTCATAATATTATGACTTTATTCTCGAAATCAGATTAATTGTTTTCCTCAATGTGGCCCTAATACTCCGTCCTACATTAGACCTACAACAATGATAAATAAAAATGAAAATGTAAACAAAAAACAGTTATTCATTTCCATTGTTATAAATCCACAGGGAGCCACTGGAGAGGGACTAAAGAGACGCGTGTGGCTCCGGAGCCGCAGGTTGCTGACCCCTGAGTTAGTGTATGATGAGTAGGGTGAATGTGTATTTTTGTATTGTCACCATGTAAACTACGTGGACCCCCAGGAAGAATAGATGCTGCTATGCAAAAGCTAATGGGGATCTTAATAAACAAACAAACAAACAAACAAACACATTTAGTCTGTTTAACAATGAATCAAATCCTGTCCCTCCCTGTCCCTCTGTCTCTGTCCTGCAGAGGTGATGGAGCTGGAGTGTCGGGACTACATCCAGGCGCTCCAGAGAGAGGCCGAGCGCGCACTTTACGAGCACGTGAGAACGGTGCACCGGGGCAACGCGGGCCGGTTCGGGAGACTGCGCGCGGTCCTGCACGCGCTGCGGTCCGTGGACCCGGACGCGGTGGCGGGACTCTTCTTCAGACCCGTGACTGGCACGAGCAGCATCGACGAACACGTGCTCGCTATGTTTTATGAGCTATAGAGCCCAATAGAAAGAAAAGAAAGACGTTTTGGGATATGAACAATAATTTAATGTATTTATACATCTGTCTATAATTTGATTTCACATTTATATTATCTACTTCCAGCTTTCACTGATCACATCAGCTGCACATCATGACTTCCTATGTTTTTGTTTTTTGACAGAGGACCACTCCAGACCACGATGACCTTAATAAAGCAGAGTGACACAATTGCAATAAGAATGAGCGTGATTACTTCCCTGCAGTCCTTCTGCGTTACAACTGTCGTGTCAGTATTCAGAGTTGCTTATAAAGCTTTACAACAGTCTGAAACAAATGCTGATTCTGCTGAGATATGACTCTGATATTTAGCTGATGCGTTTATCCAAAACGACTTACAACAAATGCATTCAACCGTGTGGATACGACCCTAAAATTGCAATAATATTGCAAGTACATCAACTTCATCAAATATGCTGATCGAGTGCTAAACAAAAAGAGAAAGAGTGAGACAAGATGAGACTAGAAACAGCAGGCTCAATAAGATTACAAAGTGTAATACAAACAGCTGTCCGCAGACCTCGCAGTCAAGATCAATTCACATGCTTTTCCCATCTCCGATACATCCATCAATTCTCTCCAGCAAATCACAAACTTCCATGTACAACCGTTTACACCACACATAGCTTAAAAACATCAACAACAGCTGCAGAAAAAAACAAATGGCATTCAAGCTTCCATGAAAACGAGACCAAAAGACAACCAGCGAGCGCAATATTCATCAACAAGCATAAACAGCAAACAAGCATGAGATCCCACATCGTGTCTGAAAAGAAAGCGAGACAATCGCTGCTTTAGAAAAGTTGCATTCAGAAAAGAAAGCAAGACAATCACTGCTTTAGAAAGCAAAAAAAAAGCAGTTCCTACCATTGATGATCACTTTGACTGGCGGAGGCGATCAGTCATCACTTTTCTGAAAAAGATAAGAATATAAAAAGTATTAAAAACTAGTCAATGTAAGAAAAAAATAAAATAAAATAGAGAGATAGAAAGTGTCTTTATTTATTTGTTTTACAAGTGAGTTTGAAAAGCTAGAAATCTTAATTCTTGCCCCAGTAATTGTTGGATCAGATGCTGTTTATTGGTAAATGAACAAGTGGTATTAATGAAGCTCCTGCATGTCTATGTCGTGGTCGCTTCAGGGCTGTAAAATCAAACTTATTGGCCCCTTAAACACTTTATAGGCATCAAAGGCATTAGCGTGTCATATTTTTCACAGCTCTAAAATTACCTTCTCAATAATAATAATAATAATAATAATAATAATAATACCAATCTAACACCTACAAAAAAAGATATGGGTGTCAATTTTTTAATGCTGCTAGACCTACATTGTGACACACCGGTGGTTTGGGCTCCATCTCTCCGTCCTCACAGCTTCACCCACCACTTTCTGAAAAAGACAAGCATATAAAAAGTATTAAAAACTAGTCAAAGTTAAAACAAATTGTGACTAAAAGTCTCTTTATCCTTTTGTTTTACAAGTGAAGTTTACAAGAAAAGCAAGATATCTTAATTCTTGGCCAAGTAATTGTTGGATCAGAGGCTGTTTATTGGTAAATGAATCAGTGAACAATACCACTAAGCTCCTGCAGATGTGTTGTGGTCGCTTCAGGGCTGTAAAAATATAACTTATTGGCCCCTTAAAACCTTTGCAAGCAGGCATCGTAGGCGTAGCTTGATGTCATATTTTTCCGAGCTCTAAAATTACTTTCTTAATAATAATAATAATAATAATCCACAAGCACACACATATACACACTCTTCATCACCAATCCAACACTTACAAAATAAGTTATGGGTGTCAATTAAAACAGCTGCTAGACCTACATTGCGACAGACCGGTGGTTTGGGGCTCCATCTCTCCATCCTCACAGCTTCACCCATCGCTTTCTGAAAAAGATAAGCATATAAAAAAGTATTAAAAACAAATACAATGCATACAAACTGTGATAGAAAGTGTCTTTATACTTTTGTTTTACAAGTGAAGCTTACAAGAAAAGCTAGAAATCGTAATTCTTGCCACAGTAATTGTTGGATCAGATGCTGTTTATTGGTAAATTAATCAGTGGCACTAATGAAAAATGCTATTAAGCTCCTGCAGATGTGTTGCGGTCGCTTCAGGGCTGTAAAAATCAAACTTATTGGCCTCTTAAACACTTTGCAAGCAGGAATCATAGGCATAAGCACATGCTTGATGTCATATTTTTCGCAGCACTAAAAATACTTTCTCAATACAAATTATAATACCAAATCCAAAGTTCTGGGTGTCAATTAAAACAGCTGTTAGTCAGGCTACATTGCAACACACCGGTGGTTTGGGCTCCATCTCTCTGTCCTCGCAGCTTCAGTAAATACATCTCCGCTCAGCGAGGATTCGCCTCGTTTCATTAATATCGTCAGGAGCCCGCCGCCGAGCTGCTTCTCGTCTTCCTCCCGCTCCCAGGTGTCGGAGGACGCCGTTACCTGGGAAATACCAGCCTGAATTAAAACCACATGAAATGATCCTGCGAGATTATCCCTCCCGAGGCAAACGGGACTCTGCGTGTTCATAATGTGATTTAACATTTCGTGCTGAATCACCTCCCGTGACGCACACTTATTTCCCATCTTTGTCTTCACTTGAAGGTGTGCTCTTTCTCTGTTATTTAAAGTTCTAATACCGGGTGTGATTATAACATGAAACGCTGTGCCGAACCACAACGCTACCGTCTGTTTCTGTGGTGATTCTAGTGCCTTGCACACTTTTAAAAAAAAAAAAACTGCTTTTGATATGTGACAGCTAAACCTGGTATGATGGATTGAAAAGTGTCCTTTGTATGGCTGCATTGCCATTATCAATTTACCTGTCAATGAATGCCACCCGACATGGTTTTCCAGAGCCCAAAGAGGCGTCTTTAAAATGCTAAAAACAGTCCAAAACACAAAGAGATTCAATTTAGAATGATATAAAACAGAGAAAAGCAGCACATCCTAAGCAAATTTGCCTTTTTTCCTTGATAACTGACTTAAGCGTATCAATAAATACATTACATACAGAAACATTTTAATCACAATGACCATTTGACATTTCTGGGACTTATTCACTAGAAGCTTTTCAATCTTCCCTCAAGGCAACCATTTCTGCATTGTTAAAAGTCAGGTATTGAAGTCTAAAAGTTACCAACTTCACACAGTATTTCTGCTGCTTATGACAATGAGCAAACGCCGAGTACAGCTTCTGAGCGCGTTCTCTCAGGGCTTTTCTTTCCTCCGGATGCAGCCTTTCAAGGCAGCAATAGACATTTAAGCTTAGCCTTGAGTATTAGCACCGCAATCTTCCAAGCATTTGCATTAACGGCTTTTTTTCCCTCTTCCTCTCAGAGTCTAACACCGTGCTAAGCTTGTCTCAGATTACTGCAGTTTTCCTTTTGGTGCAGGATCTCATATCGCAAACAACACAGCCAGAGGGCTTCGACGCAAAATACTCAGAAATACAGACAGATCCTATGTAAAACAAAACTCATATTTCCCCACACTGGCACAAATGAACCCTAACCTATAACAAATACATAACATTGTAGCCTATAATACATGATTCAAGAGCATTTATCAAGTAAAAATACCAAACATTCACTAGTTACAGCTTCTCTAATGCTATTAATGCATTAAACTAAACAAGTTTTAGACTGTTGGTCAAACAAAACAATCCATTTGTTAACTTAGGTTGGGCTTTAGGACACTGTGGTTGTTTTCTAACAATTAATCAGTTAATTTCATAAAAGCAGTTGAATTGATAATGACAATAATCATTAGCCTACTTGCAGCCCTACATGATTCCCTGCCATGTTAGTTCTCACAATACGATCCCACATTTGATGTTATAAGGCAGGGGTCAGCAACCTTTACTATCAAAGAGCCATTTTAGGCAAAAAATAAAAAAATAAATCTGTCTGGAGCCGCAAAACATTTGAGCATTGTGATGAAGGTAACAGTTTATAGTCTCAGTATATAGTATATAATGTAAGTCTAATGCAGTGAGGGCCAAAGAGACAATGTATGACGGAGTATTAGGGCCACACTGAGGGAAAAAACATCTGAGATTTACAGAATAAAGTCAGAATATTACGACTTTTTATAGTCGTAATATTACGAGAAAAAAGACATAACTTTAGGAGAAAAAAGTCGTAATATTACGAGAATAAAGTCATAACTTTACGAGGGAAAAAAAGTCGTAATATTACCAGAATAAAGTCATAACTTTACGAGAAAAAAAGTTGTAATATTACGAGAATAAAGTCATAACTTTACGAGAAAAAAAAGTTTTAATATTACGAGAATAAACTCATAATATTACGAGAAAAAAAGTCATAATATTATGAGAATAAAGTCAAAGCTTTACGAGAAAAAAAGTCATAATATTATGAGAATAAAGTCATAATATTACGAGAAAAAAAGTCGTAATATGAGAATAAAGTCACAACTTTACGAGAAAAAAAGAAAATAACACGTAAAATGACTACTTTATAATATTAAGACTTTTTTCTCTTAAACTTATGACTTTAATCCTCGAAATATTACAACTTTTTTTCTCGTAAACATCTGACTTTATTCTCATAATATTACAACTTTTTTTCTCGTAATATTATGACTTTATTCTCGTAATATTATGACTTTATCGGTGACGTTATAGGTTGCAGACCCCTGTTATTATAAGGCATTATAATAGATGTGTCATCAATAAAATGCCACAAAACTTTAAAATAATTTCTTAACATTACTGGTACATAGTCTACTAGTTAAATAAAGGTCTATTTACATCATTCAAATGATAAATGTTATTTAAAATATGTTAATAAATTCTGACACAAATTAGCCTGCAGTGAAACACAAAGAGTAAACAACCTAAGCTAACTAAGCTCACCTATATTACGTCATTACGTTATATTACGTTATTACGTAAGGTGACTGAAACGTCTGACGTCAGATAGCATATTAGCATTTTGGCTAACTAGCATATTTCCAGCACTGTTTACTTAATGTTTAAGCGTACTAGCCCCTGTTAGCTAAACAGACAAATATATGACGTTAAATAAAGCACTGTTAACCTGCTAAACTTTAAAAGAAAGGTTGAAACACATGAAGTAAACTTGGATCAAAGGTGTTAGGCTAGCAACAATGACTACAGTTGACGTTGTGACAGCTACGTCATCACGTCGGTTCACACACCTGAGTCTTGATTAAGGTGTAAAAAAGCGTCTTTTTCGGTCTTTTTTCAACATAAAACAAGCTTCATTACACTGTCTTTTATCGCCAATTAAAGTATTTGCAAGTAGCGACTCTTTTCGAGACGTTTGTTTCTAAAATAAGTCGAAAATTAGCCTTTTTATGGCAATGGAGGTCAGAAAACTCCAAACTCCAAGTTTGTTTTGCAAGTTCAAGCAAAAATAACAAGCCAGAGAACATGGATTAACTAAACTTAACATTATATCGTTTAATTTGCTTACCTGGTTACATGTTTGGAGCCATAATTTGACAGTTTGAGAGGCGGCGTGGGCCGTGGAGGTGTAAACATATCCGGACAGGTTCTCTACTCACAATCCATTGCACACGCTGCTTGCGTGATGACGTCACCAATCATTTTCCCCCCCCCCAATTAACATGAAAGTAAACAAATGCACCATTAACCATCTAATAACACTAAGACTGAGCCAGAAAAATAGAGGTAAGATACATAAATAAGGTAATTTATCATGATGGGATGTCTTATTTATTTTTTAATTTTTTTTAATTTATTTATTTATTTATTTTTCTCTCCATTTTGTTTTATCCATATTTCATTTTATTTTATTTTGTTATGAGGAAAAAGAAAAAAAAGAGGAAAAAAAAGAAAAGATATATATATATATATATATATATATATATAAAGAAAACAAGAAAAAAAACAAAAAACAAACAAACAAAAAACTCCTCAACTGGCCGGGCATGGCAATTTGTTAAAATGTAACTTAAGATCCTATTTAAGAAACTAAACAATCTTATAAATATAAACTAATCTATCAGACATCATAACACCAACTGGGCTCCTCCTCCATCTCCTCTCTCGTCCCTCCAACGATTGCCTATGGATAGAAAAGGGCATAAACCCTGAGCTATCGAACCAGGCTCACGAATTTACGAAAATGGGATGTCTTACTGACAGTATTTAAACCCCAAGCTGTCAATTAGTGCCATTTATTTGTCAGTGGAAGTAGTCAAACCTTAACTGTAAAATATTATCATACTAGAAACTGAGCCAGGGCAGAATCAAATCATTTGTAGCCCCATATTCCCAAAAATGAGAGGTGTGTTTCTTCAACTAAAGAGTCGTGGATCCAAATTGCCATCTTTTTTTTTAGCTCTGTTAATTTTATATACAGTAACATATCCTTCATCATGTATTCACTATGCGCTTGGTCTGTTAATCAGAAAAAATAAATAAATCATTGCTCATTTGGGAGCCGTAAGAAGTGCTTTGTAAGTAACAGCAGCGGTTTATCTAATGGCAGCCTTAAAGGAAAAACTCACAGACCTTCCATTCATCACAATTATAGGTTTCAGATGGCAAAAAGATTTCAACTGGGGGGCACTTTAGAGGAGACGTGTGTGATTTTTATTGTGACTGAATGATCCACCCATCACCATACTTTCACCTTAATGGCTCAAATTGGCTCCTTACCTCCCAGCATGCCTTGGGACTGAGTCAGCTGCATGGTGAAGAGCGTCCAGCAGGTGACAGCATTTCACTTTGAATTATCCTTGAGGTGGCCAGTCTTCTCTCTCTCTGCATCTTTTAATTGGAGGACAGATTTCAATATAGCAACTTCTTATTCTGATTATAACATGATCTCACTTGCCTTTTTCTTCATTTGTCCAATTAAGAAACAGCGGCGGAGCGTCCTTTTGATAAGCCAGCTGTATCCTCGGTGAAATCGATATCCAAGCCCACCGCACAGACGTCGATACTATTGTAAAATAATAAATAATTAAAGATGGGAGCAGGAAGTAGCAGTAAATTGAAGGGCTTGGCAAGTGATCAGTGATCCATGACTTGCATCTTACACACACACACACACACACACGCCGCATGCACAGGCAATTATGCCGTGCTGAACCATGGAGAGTTCAGAATTACTCCAAAACTGGGTTAACAGCTGCCTGCATCCACTCTCCAAATGCTTTCAGCACACACACACACACACTCTACCTCCACCGCCACCGCCACCGCCACCGCCACCTATCCATGCACAGACAATTGGCCTGGTTCTTCAAGTGGAAGACATGTCACACAGGGCACCGAGCACACAGCTCCAAGTAACAAGGCCCCGTGGGACATGGAGGGGCATGGTATACCTGCCAGAGTGACTAATACTCTTCACTAGTAAGTGTGTGCAGGCAGAGGAGGAAACAAAACATCTGTGCATACGCTTGGATCTGCTCTCACCGCGGTGACTCGTCTCCCCCACGTCACACACGTTTGTTCAGGGAGCTTATTATGCTGCGACACTGTAATGAAGTGATTTCATTTGGGGGGGGGGAAAGCTCAGGAACTTCCCCCCTTTTCCACAGACACCATATGGCAACAGATGAAAACATCTGGCGGCTCCCTGTGTTCACACGGGCGCAGATGATGTAGCTTCATGTTAAAGCCATGGCAGAAACAAACAAGACATAGAGAACATCGTGCTTTCTCTAGATCAGTACGAGGTGACGCAGCAGGATGCAGCTGCACGACTCTACATAGGGGTCTGACTCATCTAGTGTGGCAACTTTCACCTGTGGGGGAAAGATTTCTTTATATCGCTGATGCATTCTGGGAAAAAGAAAAGTCCTGATGCGTCCCACCAGAGCTATGGGTCCACAGTGTGGAGCATAAGCTCAGCATTACACCTGCATCTTACTGTAATGTACAGTATAGAGTGCTAAAACCAGGAAATGACTTAGCATTTTAGCACTTCCTGTTCCCTCGTCTTGAAGTCAATGGGCTTTTGAAGCGTCAACCAATCGTATGTTTTCGTTTCACCCTGTTCCCTTCCATCTAAAGCTAGTCCCCAGTGCTATTTAATGGCATAACTACGTCAACCACGCTGGCTGTTTTGTTGCTTTTGTCGCTGGTAGTGTGAACGTAGCATAACAAGTGGCTAAATGAGACTACAAAACGTCATCACGCCGAACACTAGTTTGCCCTTTACCTGACGTGGTGGTGACGTGAAGTCATGCGACCGTAGTGTAGCTCGTTTATAGCCTAACGTTAGCTTTTTACTTCTGCATTTAGTCAAAAATCATAAAAGTGGTGTTCATTTGTGGAGATTATCTTGCTGAACAAAATGTGTAAGTAGCATAAACGTTTGTTTGCCACAGAGCTTATTTACTGCAATAATCCAAAACCCAATGGATAATCCCCATTGGCTTTTTGTCGAGGGAACCGGTGCGATGCTAACTTCCTGTTTGGCCTACAAAAATACGTCACTCTGGTGCCTGACTTCCACTTCTGCTCCGGTTGTAATAACTACGATCTCTATAGGTCGCTGTCGTCTTCTTTTATACCTTGTTTGACATACCATGTGCGTCGATGATAAAACCTACTAGTAGGTGTAGCAGGGCCCTACTGAGTCATATCTATGAGGCTTATAACCACCAATAACGCCTATTTAATGGCCTGTCTATTTGTCTTTGATTACACTAGTTTTACACTTTAGTAGTAATATCTGACCTAAGTTGCACATGTGTGTTACATTATGTAGAAATCAAAGGAAACTCTGGTCTGTACTCGACTGGACCAAGATGGCGGACGACATGGAAGACATGGAATTCAGGTCAAAGAACGTATATTGCCAAGAAGTGAAAGTAAATTGTTCGTTCCATTGCAACATCGGTGCTCAGCTGCAAAGCTACGCTTCCGCCATTTTGGACTGAAAGCCACTGCCGGACGCCAGTAAAACGTCCGCCTACAAAGTGCCGTACAAAAGTAAAACAAAATGATTTCTATTCTATTGTCATAATCTACCAGAATGGCCTGTGTTGAACAATAAAATATTACTAATATAATAAGAGTTTGGCTGTTGTCAAAAAAACACCGTCTCTTTGCTTCTTTGTTCAGGTGTCGTGTTTTGTTGCTATACAGTTTACTTTTACTTAAAGGAATAGTCTGATATCTTGGGGGAAATACAAAGTGTAAAACCAAAGTGTAAGAACAAGTTGTTCTACCGGGGATAACGTGCCAGACTGTTTCTTGGCCGTGCGTGGTTTGTGAGGTTGCCAGGCAACCGGTGGAATGACTCAAAGTCACTGCATGTGGCCAGGAAGTAATCCAGAACATTAGACCCCGTAAACCTGCGACTTGACCTTTTACACTTTGTTTTTTGTATGGATTAAATGAAATATAAAGTGTTAATCAGTGAGCTTTATAGGTGGAGGAACTGCTGACACATCAGCTACTCTCACCTGTATTATTTTATAATTTAGCTGAAAGCAACAGTTGACACCATTGCGCAACCAAAAACAACTTCTCATCACACAAGAGGAGCATATTGAGGTTAATTAACACTGTCTGGCGGTATTTCCCAGCGTGCCTTTGGTTTTCTCTTTACTCTCCAACGCCGTTGCTTTGATCACAGCAAAATAAGTAAATGGCTACACTATGGGCAGAGCGCTCTGAGGCAGAGGAAGGGGGGAAAAACAGGATTGTTTATCTGCCTTGAAGCCCGCTGGAAGAAAAAGGATTCTGTTTTCTTAGAGACATAAGATGTGACAGTTTTACCGAGTAAACTTGCCTGTAGTTTCCAATGGATTAAATGAACTGAAAAGCCAATAGACACAACCGAGTCTCTACATCTTTAGTTGTCTTCTAGATACATGTTGACGGTTTAAAGTCGTAGGTGTCGTTTACTGGTAAAAATCAATACTAAATTTGGAATATAGTGACAATTTGCATGATAACAATAACTCCATTTCCTGCTCCGGGAGTCAATCTGTGCCAGCTGTGATTGCGGCCAAAAGTGCACTAAGGTCAAACAACAATCGGGACATTTTTTTTTCCTCAATGCATTGGCTCTCCTGATTTAGTCTTATTCTAAAATGAGGCCGGGGCCGATTCAGTCTCCGAGTGGAATAAGGAGACGTATTGATTGTTGTTTCAAGGTTTTACGGGAGACGGCAGAGTTATGGCGGTCGGGGGGCTGCCTCGGCTCCCCGCCAGGAATAAGGGATCCGGGCATCGTCAGCAATCTACGCCCGCTGCTCCATAAACATTTTCTTTCTGCAAACAAATACTCACTCTCTCCCACACACACACACACACAGCAGAGAGAAATCACATTACCGTAAATGTGGTTTTATTAATAATAACAGTATCTCTTTTTAATGAACATTGCAGATACATAATAGAAAATAAATCAGAAAACAGGAGAGACGTCGTCTCGAGAGTCGTGAAAGTGCCTGGAATAATTCTGTGCTATATATTGTCATTGTTATTCGTCATCGTCGTCGTCTTTATCGTCAAAAAGCCACGTCGCCAGAACAATTCATCGTGAAACAAAAACGTGTATCGGCCCACTTAGAAAACGTTTGTATTCGCACGGCTTCCCAAAGCAGGAGACGTGCCAGACTCCTGTCAAAATCTCATCGATTCAACGCGTTAACCCTCCAGTTAGGATTAGTATTTCTGCTTTGAGAGGCCTTGTGAATAATGACCATTGGTTTCATGGATATGGCTCGATTGTCTTCATCTTTAATCCCGTTATTGTCTTATATTTACACAATGTCATAGAGCTCAGAAATGGTGCTCTTGAATCTTACTTTTCATGGGGGGGGAAAGTCTGATTGAGGTGGTTAAAAACAGGCCTAACAAACTATTGGTTGATTGAAAGATCTCGACTTTGAAACTTAAAAACAACATCGCAGGCCTGTTCTGAAATATTCTGTAAAAATAAAATAAAAAAAACTGAAGACTGCAAGAAGATAAAAGGGGAAAAAAAACACACTTTTTCCATTTATTGTTTATCACTTTTGCATATTTTATGGCACTAAATGAAACATCTCTGAGATGCTGCAGGTATTTTAGTATGAGGTTAGTTTCTTGAAGAACAAATAATATGGCACAGCTGCAGGAGGAGTTAAGTACACGGGCCGCCTTCTGTGGATATGCGAGTATAGCTCTTGTTTCGTATGATTCGATGAAATCGTACCGATCTCGATGGAAGAAAAAAGGACCATTTTGTGACTGAGAATGCTTCGCTGTAGCTTGCTTTGGTCTAACTTGCTCTAAGTAGCATTTCTATAGTATAGTTACATATACTCCAGGATTTCATTTGCATTTTTAAAATACATTCTTGTCTCTTTCGAGCATTAATTACATCGTATTTGGAAGGGTTTCATTCTAAAAGGCTACTGAGAATACGCCCCATGATGATTACTGGTCAGTAGGTCAAAAATAGAATTGATTACATGTTTAATATTAATAACTAAATAACTCTTTGAAGGTGTTTCAGATGTTTTGAGGCTCATTTTGGAATGAAACTCTCCACCATTATGGTCGTTATAGGGGAGAACGGGGTTGGTTGTCACATTCATTAGATCTCGCTCTCTAGAAGTCGCTTTCAAAAAATGTTGGTACTGAAATTTATATATTCATAATAAAACAAGTATTACCATTAAAAAGTATGAAGGGAGATCTATAGTTTAGCTAGGCTACAACACGTAGTTGTTAGCTTAGTCACTAGCAAAAAATCCCAGTTGGGTATGTTTGTCACATTCTCTTTGGGGCTGGTTAACGCAAATTTGTTTTAACGCCACTAATTTCTTTAACGCACTAACGCAACATGCGTTAAAGCTAGAGTGAAGATACTGGCATCATATGACACTAGAAAACCTAAGGAATCCATTGGTACCAACCATGTCACACTAGCTTGTTGCGAATTAGGCTAAATAACGCTCCGAACTAATGCAACATTTTGACAAGGAAAAACTGGCATGGCCATTTTCAAAGGGGTCCCTTGACAAATCTCCCTTTAAGGTACATTTTGAACAGATGAAAAATGTGCGATTAATTTCAATTTAAATTGATTGAAAGCCCTAATTATTATATAAGGATAAAAAAAAGATTTTTCCTGTTTATGTTCTCTCGATGCAGGAGATATAAATCTAAATATCAACCAACCCCACGATGGGGATGGTTGTCACAAGTCCATATCGTTTGAACAGAATAAGCTAAAGGAGAGTAAGATCACTCCATTCCTATCTGACACTTTAGGCTTCAATTACACATTGAAATTGAATCTATTAAAAATAAAGTTTTGGAGGGATTTAAATCAAAGTATAAAGTGTGACGACCGACCTCGTTCTCCCCTATATTCCTACGTTCCCGTCACCGCGGCAGTGCCGAGCAGCCGGGGCCGACCAAGACGTGAAAGCCCCGCTGTATTCGTCCGCTAGCGCAACTCGACTGACAACATTGTTTCCTGTCGACAGGGGGAATGGCAGACAAATAACAGAGCTGTCATTTAGGAGGAAATGAATAACAGAGATACTTGTTTAGCCCCGGACAGCCTTGTTTGGTCCTTCAGAGGAAAACCAGGTAGAGTAAATGCTTCAGGTGACACCGGATGTCATGGCATTTCCTCTCTCCCATCCATCTGCTCTGACATCGTCGATAGCTCCGTCCTCGTTAAATCAACTGCGACGCCTGCGAAATCAACGAACATGAAAAGCCTGCTGAGCTGCAATCCGTGGTTCTGTTTGAAATGTCAAAACTCCTCTGTTTAATGATGAAAACACTTTTTTTTCTCTTGCAATATAAGACATTTAGTGAATGACCTATCGATTTTTTGTGAGCTGTGCAGTTCCACATAACAAAACAGTTTTTATTCCCCCAATTCCTTTCTATCAGAAACTTTATAGCTATAACATCTCTAAGCAAATATCCCTCAGTTACAAAAATAGACTTTTCTTTTTTCATAAAATAATACACATAATTAATTCTCGGTGATATAATCATCTGTTAAGGTAAATAGCAAGGCTGTTTTTTTTTTTTTTTTCAAAGTAAATGTGAGAGAAAACAGAGAGATGTGAAGCCTAGCACCATATTCTTCATATCCTCCTTCGCGGATATGACTTTTCCGAAAGCCATCTTTTTCCCTGCGCTCTGGACTCCGTGTTTTGCATATTCTGGTTGAGTCCAGATTCTCAACCCTTTTAACAGCAGCCGGCGGAAGCTGAAAACTCCCGGGAATCCCAAACCGAATCGTTCTCCTGAAGGCTGCCACTTTTACGACCCCCCTCCCGGAAAAAATCCCAAAGCTTTATAAACTACACCAGCCGACAAATTAAGATAAAGGTAACAACGGTTTATCCAAAACATCTCACAGGCCATTGCTTCACTTTTGTACAAACGGAAACAAAAAAAAAAGTCCCAACTGATGGTAAAACATAAGAAGTCCCAAACACTGATGCTACAAAGAATTAGAAAAACGTATGTACAGGACCCTGTATTCCTTGACTTTCTGGGTAAATGATCGTAGGTGTTGGCTTGTGTTACGTGAGTGTTTATACAGGCATACAAAAAAGTTCTCTTTTTTTTGTTGTTCAGTTTCAATAAAAGCTCTTATTGGACCAAAACAAAACAAAAAATCTGCCACCATCTCCATCCCCCAGCGCGTCTGACGCCCTCCCCCTGATGTTTCCTGGTGCAAATTCAACAGCAGCAAGTAGCTTAGTGCCATTCAGGTCCACCTGGCTCCGGTGCGTTCAGGGTCCAAGTGCCAGTGCGTCCTCCCTGTGACGGACATCGTATAGTCTACCCGGCTCGGCGCCGTCTGTCACCAGATCACGCTGGATATACTGGTCTCCCTGGGCAGCAGCGGCAGCATGGCGTTGTTGCCGTGGGCCTCCTCCATACTCTGCTGGCGCGGCGACTTGGACTGCGGCCGCTGTCCGTTGATGAGCGTCATGGGGATGTTGCAGTAGGTGTGCTGGCTGCCCAGCGTGGCGAGCGGAGGGAGCGGCGGGAGCGTGCCGCCCGGCGGCATGTCGTATTCGTAGCTACGGTAATAGTGTTTCTGCCTCATCTGGGTGTGGCAAGAGTTGTGGAAGGTGGAGCGCAAGTCCGGGTGCGCCGTCGCCATGGCGGTGGAGGTGGCCGCCGCCATGGAGATGGCCGAGACGGTCTGGAGCTCGCCGAACGGGCCCTGCTCGCTCACGTCCAGCACCTGCTCGTGGGAGATGCTCAGGGGCTCCATGCGCTTGAAGGGCATCTCGTAGAGCAGCTGCTTCCAGAACTTGGAGTTGAGCTTGTTGCTGGACGGCCCGCGCCACTTGATGACCGTCAGCATCTTGATGGTGTGCTTGAGGGCCTCCACCTCCTGGTAGTTCATGATGCCGCGCAGCTCGGCGCACTCGATCAGGATGACCTTGATCTCGCCGGTCACCAGCATGTTGCGCAGCCGCGTCTCCAGCTCAAAGATGCTCCACCCCCTCCGCACCACGTAGCTGGGCGTCATGACGATGATGAGTCGCTTGCTCTGGTCCACGCATCGCGCTACGTCCTCGATGTAGGCTAAAATACACACACAAAGATAGATAGATAACGTTGCATAAATAGCAGTACAAATGAAATGCATATTCTCTACTTGCTTGTATCTATTTAAGATAACTTTAATCGTACATGAGAGTACACAGAGCTTATGGTTGATGAAAATATGATGAAACATATCACTCGGGCTATTTGAAGAACTCTCTTGGCCTCATAGCGACTGCTTACTCCCTTTTATCAAAGTTTCAAACAACCAAATCCAATTAATTTTTAGACGGAAACGTGATTTTTAAAGGAGTCGTTTAAATTAAACATCTGAGGAACTCTACAGTCCTGCTGATTTATTCATGGGGATATTGATACATTGAATGAAGATAAAATAGATATATTCTAACTTAAATAAACATCTCTGCAGCACTTAATAATAAGATGTGCAGCATTATAGACAAAAACAAGAGGAAGGGGTTTTACTAGAAAATGACAATAAACATAAAACACTCAAAGCCAAGCAACATGTGGACCTACAGTTGAGTCTTAAAGGGGAACACCACCTAAATTAAGAATATGTTATTCCCATGGCTGAGGAAAGTTCAATTAATATTTGTGAACATGAGCTACTCTCTCTCAACGCCAGAAACCAGAGAAGTAAGTCTCAAACTTGTGATGTCATCAAGTATAAAGTCTGCAGTTGCCCCATAGACAATGAATGGGAGACTGATTCTATGGACCCGCAAAATGTTTGTTTACTTTTTATCATACCCAAATGAGCTTTATTCTATTGTATTGCAGAAAATGTTCACATATACTGAGAACATCCCCCTGGGTGCTCTCAGTGATTCTCAAAGTGGGGTCCGTGGCACTCTGTCACGGGGTCCGCAAAATAATTAGCTATAAATTCTAAAATGATGATGTATCGTCAAAAAGTACATATTTTTGGGGGACCAATTGCGCCAATCAAACAAGCATATTGTGTCCATTACCCACGTTAGCTTTGGGCTAATAGAAACTCATGAATCAGTTCCTGCTGCAGCTAGCTAGCTGGCAAGCATGGAGAAATATTTGAGTCAGTCCACATCGTCAAGTGAAGCTAAGCCCAAACTACCTAAATTGAGAAAATATGACGACAGTTATATCGAGCGACAGCGACGGGAGACCAAAATGCGTCTTCGGGTGCTAGCGAACGAAGCCATAAAGCCGCTATTTATCACTATAAAACAGGTCTGAAGTATTTAAGTTGAAAGGTTTTAGAATAAAAATTGTTCCAATGACATCTAAGAGTCCCCTTTAAGGGGGCCCCAAAATATGCAGTTCCACACTTTATACATGATGACATCACAAGTTTGAGTTTTAGAGCTCTAGTTTTTGGATTAAGGAGAGTTGTTCATGTTTGCTAATATTTTTTAGACCGTCTTAGACCATAGGAATAACATGTATGAATATTGAAAAGGGCCGTAGTTCCCCTTTAACACAAAATAAATGTGACTTTACAGTAAATAAAGTATTGTATTCGCGTCCCTAATGACAGCTGGTTGCGTAATAATGAACACGATGAACTGTTTCCAGGCCTGTCCTGGGTGTCAGGAAGTGTGTGTGTGCAGCTAAAGCCTGCTTTTAGCCTCTCTTGGCAGAGACAAAGACAGAGTGGCTCCTCAGCAGCAGGTAGACGGGATTAACTGGGCTTCACTTCCCAATCAAAGCTTACGACCCTCTTGTGTGTGTGTGTGTGTGTGTGGAGAAAATGTGTTTTCCTTCCTCCCTCTTTCTTTTAGTCAGCGAAATACTGAGTGTGTGTGTTTGTGTGAATAATATCTTGCTGGTCTTTAAGCAAACAAACGCCACATCTCCTCTCCGTCCTTCCTCTCCTTGTCTCTCAGAATGAACTCTGTCTTTCATGTCACGCTCCGCCCGAGGCTTCGCGATGAGAAAGACCTGATTAGAGCAAACTTGGATCTGAAGTCGCCTCCTTTTACTTCAACATGACAAGTCAATCTCCGTAATTGGTCCTTATGCGGTAATTCGTCACAACGTGTCCCCGGAGCTGAAAAACTCCCCAGTAGGGTTCGAGCTTATTCACTTTGGGTTCAAGAAATCAGACGAAAAACAAGTTTTTCTTTTATCTTATCATGAATAAAACAAATGGGAGCGGATAAATGGATACTATATAATTAGCTAATGAGGCGTAGTTTCATTTTATGTTTTGGATTGATTAAGCTGAAAGTAAATATGCCCTCTTGGGGTGCTGTCTGGTAACACTTTATAGCTTTATAGATTAAAGTTCCTGCTTTCAGAGACCTCACAAGCTTTACAATCAAAGTGGTGCATGTGTAATAATTGATTCCTGTCTACATAAAAACAAAATCAACGCTAAATTACACGAGGCAGAAAATCACTGGTGCCCTGCTCTCTATAGTTTCTCTCATTTTTTTTTACAGCGAAAGGTCCATTGTGACTGTTCTAAGTAGTACAATGGAATCAAGGAAGTCTTGTCAGCAAAACATAATTAACTATAGATATTTCACAGTATTACTTTGGTATACAGCCCTCTATATCAACTAATAAATACATGAGGTGTAAATACAAAAAACTTTTGAAATGTAAAGTTGTATTTAGAGCTCATTCCATATACTAAACAGCTAGTATCTCTGGAGGGCAAAACCTGCCAAACTAAATAAATAAATAAATAAATAAATAAATAAATAAATAAAAGGGGAAATTAAATAGTATAGTAGATAGATAGATAGGGGAATTAATACAAAGGCAAATAAATAAAGAACAAAATTAAAACAAATATCAATTTATGTCACATTTTAACAATTAATTAATGCCTACATTTATTTTTAACATTATTTTTGGTGTATTTAATGGTAAATTTATTTATTTATTCATTTATCGAGCCATTTCTTTATTTATTTTTGGCAGGTTCCGTCCTCCATACTAGACTGTCAGTCAATGAAAAATGTTGTGGCCATCTTTCCTCCATATTTTATCTCAGATTTTTCTCTGACTTCCAACTTCCACGCAGCAGAAATCTGATCAAATTTAGTTGCTGGCACAATCAGCGACTACAGATTTGGTCCAACGAAGCCACAGCTACACCCTCAGAGGACATCAGCCACCGTACAACAAACCGAAAGATCGTCAAAGTCTCCCCCCTTAAGTCACAAGACTATCAAGACTGATTGTGTTTTTATAAGTTGTGCTTCAACCTGAATTTGATGTGTTTTGTGGCATCATGATTCCAGGTAGAAAGTAGTCCAGTAGTCAGTCAAAAGTATTTGATGTGTGGTTGTTGGGACCATGTGTAGCTATAAAGTTTAGACAAAACAAAACATTTTGAATATATTTATGGGACTGGCAGTCTGTTTGAATAGTTTTGATGCAGTGAACCCCACAATTTCTTATGGAAAAATACAATAAAAATAAACAGTGTGACTAATCTGTAATTCAGGTAAATGCGAGTGAAAAACATCTAATAATTCATGATTCATGAAGGCTTTATAAGTTGTAACTAATGGCTTTATAAATGGTTAAAGAGGAACTATTATGCTTTTGTGCTCTTCCCTTTCCTTTAGTGTGTTATATAGCTTTTTGTGCATGTAAAATATCTGCAAAGTTACAAAGCCCAAAGTCCACGCCAAAAAGAGAAAAACTGCTCTTGAACTACCTGAAAAGCCTTGCTTGAAGTCCCGCCTTTTTTTTCTCCGTAAAGTGGTGATGTCACCGAGTAACACGCTTGCATAATACCTAACTGGCGGCTGGTTTGGCACGCCCTCAAACAAAGCAAGTTCGAGTGGAGCTGGAGCAGAGTCCGAAGAGCTTGGTTCGATTAACCAATCACAACAGAGTGGGCCAGCTGACCAATCAGAGGAGACTGGGCTTTTTCGGGAGGAGGGCCTTAAAGAGACAGGTGCTAAAACGAAGCGTTTCAAACAGAGGTTGAAAAAAGATGCTGCAGCACAGCTGGTATGAGAAATATAAAGCGTTTTTTTAACATTAAAAGATGTAAACATGTTCTAGTCGCAACCCCAAATACAAGTATGCACCTAAAAATGAGCACAATAGGTCCTCTTTAATTAACAAATAATCTATTAATGAAGTAATAATGGCTAACCAGACCATTAACCACTTATAAAGCCAAATTATGAGTGTTACCAAAATGATTTTCTACATTACTGATTGGATGAGAGAATCTGCACCAGTGTGTGTTGACACGAGCGTTAAAAATCTGGGGAAAAAAAAGTACCTCTAAGTAGTCTTGTGTCATCCTGGAAATGATCATTGGTGAAACCTAAACATAGATATTTACATTCAAAGTGGGATCAAAAGATTTGCAGAAAAGCATATTTAAAAAAAATCAAACAGTTCTGTCAATGTGGGGACATGTGGGCTCTGGCATAAACTGTGTTTCTCTGGTGGTCCACTGGCGATTGTAAAAGCCAGTTTATTCCAGTTTAATATGGGACGTGTAGCATAAAAAAGACAAGGAAAAGCCTTTTTATTTCGGCGGCAGGAGTTCAGTCTAAACTAAAGAAATCTATCAGAATGGTTAGATGTTTAACATGTTAAAAATAATCCAGCATCTTGTGGAATAACACGTTACTTATCAGCAGCTCAGGAGGAGGATTGTTGACACATGTTAAAACCCCAAACGGCCAAACTGTGTTTATCTATAGCCGTGGATTATGCTTTATTATATCATCTGTTGAGATGCTAATACATTCCCAATGGGAACTAAATGTTTATACGCGGACACAATAAGCCAGCGAGCTGTGCCGCCGAGCACTTTAGATTCCTCTCAAATCCTTGCATTTTTATGCCATCTTTCCCATATTACAACAGTCCCCCTTTCGCATCGAGCACATAATCACAGCGAGGGATTCAGTTTATAACCTTGGCACAACGCCACTGAGGAGGAGCGTAATTAGTAATGGCGGTATGTGCGGGGAAGACAGGCAGATGCAAGTATTCAAATGGAGGCTAATAGCATAATGATATTATCAAACTCATCTGTGTGATGAGTTAATCAAAGATAAGCACGGGGCATGGTGAGACGCTCCATTAGAAATATACTGGTGGCAAAACATGCATTAATATCCATGCATAAAGAGCTTTTGGATTGTACAGCTGACATCGTTACACAGCGGCATGCAGAGGTACAGTATGGAGCTGGATCAGGACATGTAATAATAGGGTTGGCTCCTTTTCCGCCACTTTATGCTGTATATGTAATTCAGGCTATTATGCTTCCCACAGGCTTTACATTGTGTAGACAATGCACTTTAAATACTTGCGTGCATAAAGAAGAAACTATTAAATCCAGACCTTTTCTAGTGAGTATATTAAGACATAAAGGATATGTTTGCATAATTCACTTTCACAAAGGAAGCCTGAGCGGGTCAGACTGCAGGAGGGGCTGCACTCAACACTTACTGACAACTTAAACTAAACCTAATGCGCACTTTATAAACGATTCTTTTCTCACATACTGTGAACATTTTGTATCGTTAATATGATCTTCGTATAGCTGGATGAATGTTTTGATTCTGAAAGCATATAGGCAGAAGTTCTTGTGAATGAATTCAATATATTTAAGTGCAACACTTGAGTGGATGTACTTCCACCACTGGTAAACTCATAAGCAATTTCCAATAATTTTCAGTCAAGTATGATTTATCTATTAATATATTCACATGTACAGACTAAAAATTGCATACTGTAATTATTATTTTGTATTACTATTTTCTGCTATGAGTGACACATTCCTCAGATTAATTGAGCTGATATTCACTCTTCCTCAAAACTACTTTTGTCGGGTGATTATAATAGATTGATACCAATGTCTTATTTGTTAGTGTCGGATTCATGAAACATGTAATCAGAGGCTCTTCAACCCTGTTTCTTAATAAACGGCCTCCCTGCACAGCATGCGTAGGGAGGAACCATTAAAACAGAGCCAGACTAAACTAGAGGGGTTCTTCAGAGGCGCTGCTTAGAACACGGGGATACTTTGGAGACCCTAAAAGATTATTGTGATAGCATAAAGGTTCCTTTGACGGCCACAAGTCGAACCACTGTTTGGAGGTGTTTTTTTTAGCAGCAACCTTTTTCTTTCAGATGTACCCCCTTGGTTCTATCAGATGAACTTCATCGACGCGACCCGTCATTTGAATTTGAGGTTATTCCGCTCCATTAGTTACATACAATCTGGATGTCGCTTCGCTATATTTTCCATACAATTGAAATGTGCCCAATGATGCCAAAAAACATCCAGCGTACTGCAGGTTTTTAAGTGTCGTAACTGTTTTAACATTACTATTAGCCATTCCACGTACCCTCTGGCAACTGCAGAAGTACCAACACAGTGACAAAAACTACTTGCACGCTGCTGTCTTTATCTGAGGAAGACCATTTGTGGGTCGAAACATTGTGAAGTCCATGCAGAATTAAAGAAGAACTGAGAGCAAGATAGCAGTGTGCAGGTACTTTTTTGGCTTTATTTGTGCAGCTTACCAAGCTAAAAATGTATGGATTTGCCTCCTAACTGTTAAGTACCCCTTAGAATACAAGTACCTCTGATTGGGAATCACTACTATTAGGTCTGCAGATCTATTCAGACTTTCTCTCACGCTAATGTGATGTCTGCGTTGCCATAACTGCAACTTTGTTCCCTTTATAAGCTGGAATATGATGCTTATTAAGTGCATATCTTATGCTAAAAAGCGGGTTGTATTTAAGTAAAGAAATAATGCAAAATGATGACGCTCTACTTTTGTTTCCTATTATTTTCCTAACAAAAAATGTAGCTGAAGAACCCCTAAATTCCACCTTTTCTACTGATCCGCTTCGGTTCAGCCAGTGGTTAGAAGAAGCTCACTTTGTAATGATCGGATTAAAAGTAATGACGGTCTAGTCACGCCACAACACAAATGCATCACAAACAAGGCATCATCACCACGGCACTGACAACACGAGCAACACCAAGCGACAAAAAAAAAACATTCGACACAACTTGACATCGCCGCGAGAGAAGAGAGCTTACTTCCTGTGGGGATCAAGTCCCTGTCTGGAATGAAGAGTTTATACCCATAATGCTTCTCCAGCACGTCGGGGAGGATCTCCAGGGCAAAGCGCTCCTCCTCCCGGGTCTCCTGGCTCCACTGGTCCGGGTCCACTTTGGTGTAGGACAGGTAAGCGTCGTAGTCCTTGTTATCTGCAGGTAGAGGGCGGGAGACGGAGATGACACCAACAGGGTTTGTTAGAGTCTCGGCAAACCGAATAAAAGAAAGTGTGCTCCCTAGAATATGTGCATCGCTTCTTGCGTGGGTATTAAGAAGCTCCCAAAACCACTTTGCTCCAATTAAATGCGTATATGTTTTATGATTTGGACATGTTTCCTGCTTTGGTCAGCAAAGTTATGCGCTGCTATGCCCCAGATGCTCGCAATCTATTTTCATACTGGTGCACGGAGAGCTATTCATTCACTGGGAGACTTCATTGAGACAGGACGCCTCCATTACATTGACCTCTGGGCACTTCTGCCCATCTGAGTGCTTTTCATTACAGCTCCGTCCCCACTGACGAATAATGTTACCTTGATAGCTGCTTTGCCCACTGCAGGCAAAACAAATTAGACTCCAGCCTGAGCTAAATGCCCAACATTGCCTGCGAGGCCGACGCATGGCGTGGCTCCATCACCCACATGAAAGCGCTGATTGATGACGGATTTGAAAGGAGTGAGCGGAGAGACGGAAAGTGAGGAGTGAGGGAAGACTTTAATGTTTCTTCTCGAGCTGGAGCACTTCAGCACAATGAGTCAGGAGGGTGGAAGACATGGAAGTGAGATATCCCAGAGCCTCTGAGTACTTCAGGAAGGAGATAACAGCCTCTGGCTCCTGCAGTAACAACTCAACTCCAATGTGGTGCTCAAAGCTAACTGAACAATCAAACCGCTTTATCAATTAGAGTGATTTGGTCCTCGTCTTTTTTGACATTACATGGCCACTGTATTAAAGAATGTGGACACTGGCCTCGTATTTCAGCCTGGTCTTTTAAAAATGATGTTCCCATACAACTAAACTGCTTTGTCGATTACGCTTCGAGGGAAACGTATGTTCTCCCGGATTACGTTTGTTTTTGACGTATCACAAATACGTTTCTAATCAAAGTCTGCAGAAGTCGACGTAACGAGGAGGTCGGGATGGTGGATGGGTCAAACAAACACAGGACTTTCACCCAGGAGACCGCTGTTCGTGTCACATGTGAAACCAAAATTCAACGTTCACTTATTTTAATTTACGTAACAAACATAGTTACTTTAAGCCAAACCATAATGGTTTACTAAACCCAATCAAGTTGTTTTGTTGCTTTAACCTAACTAAGTAGTTTTGTTGCCTAAACATAAATAAGTAGTTTTGTTGCCTAAACATAACCAAGTAGTTTTGTTGCCTAAACATAACCAAGTAGTTTTGTTGCCTAAACATAACCAAGTAGTTTTGGTACCGAAACATAATCAAATTATTTTGTTGCCTAAACATAACAGAGTTGTTTTGTTGCCTAAACATAACCAAGTAGTTTTGTTGCGCTTTTGTTTTGTTTCAATTTACATTAACCATATTATAACTGTTACCTTAAAAAACATTTTTTTTCCTTCGGAACATAATTGAGAATGCCGGTTAGTTAACGTAATTTTGTAGGAGGGCGGAGTTGCATATTTATGTAATTTTGATCTTGGGCTGTTTTTCATGGTTTTGACTACGCAACTTAGTCTCAGTCTTTATGCTACAATTTACAATGACATTTTAGACAACTACAACTTTGTGTTGACAGTTAGAGAAGGTCCTTTTCTGCTTCTATATGACAATACCCCTGTGCACAAAGCAAGGGCCATAAAGAAATGGTTTTCTCAGTCTGGTGTGGAATAGAGGATAGAGGATTGTGTTTCCCTGGTTACTCAAGATAATCCACAGCAAACTGTTTTCAATGGAACAACTTTCTACCAAAGAAATAGTTCCTGTGCATAAAACTGAAGTAATCT
>CAKAKR010064286.1:38549-63375 GCA_916700685.1 Adelosebastes latens
TGTGTTTTTGTTTTGTTTTATTTCTATTTACAACCGTTAACACGTTAACCACGTGTTTATAACTGTGACCGTAATCTGGGAGAAAGTACGTTTCCCTTGAAATGTAATTGAGAATGCAGTTTAGTTGTATGGCAACGTCATTTTGTAAGAGACAGGGTTGCATATTTATGTACTTTTGATCTTGGGGCTGTTAACTAGGCAAAATAGTCTCAGTCTTTATGCTACAACTTACAATGGCATTTTAGACAACTACAACTTTGTGTTGACAGTTGGAGGTGGCCCTTTTCTGCTTCTATATGACAATACCCCTGTGCACAAAGCCAGGTCCATAAAGAAATGGTTTTCTCAGTCTGGTGTGGAATAGAGGATAGAGGATTGTGTTTCCCTGGTTACTCAAGATAATCCACAGCAAACTGTTTTCAATGGAACAACTTTCTACCAAAGAAATAGTTCCTGTGCATAAAACTGAAGTAATCTGCCAGCCAAATACTACTAGTAAGCTGTGATTTTGGTGAACTGGCCCTTTCTGATTCTGATGTGCCAGTTGCGACTGCAGTTGATCAGCCACAAATCAGACATGTCATATTTTGGGGTCACATTCATCAGAAGGAAACAAAAATATCAGATTCTATGTGTTTCTTTATTCACTAAAACCTTCATATCTGTGCCACAAAAGGAGGGGGGAATCAGAATTGGGACACTCTTGAGCTGCGATGTGAACACAGCCTTTGAGGGGGAAACTCATTAGAGACACGAGCAGGCTTTGGATCTATGAGTTCCTGTCTTCGTTATGATTCTGGTCCCTTTGCTTTGTAGAGGCCACCTGCAGCGCTGGTGTCGTGAGGTGATGTTTAACCCGTCACAACACCGGAGAAGAAGGGAGCTGAGGATGAGAGAGTCGGGTCGAGAAGAGAGGAAGTTCAAGAGGAGGGATCAATCCTCGGCACAGTATCCCTTTTTTATCTTTTAATATCCTCTCCATTTTACACTCCTGCCTCTCTCTGGGCCGTGACACCGTCAACAAGATTCACTCACTTCCCAGTGGGTAATCTTGACATTTGGCACTCGTACATGGCACTACGTAATTAATCAAACTCGTTTTATAACACGCAATTCATTTTACATCGGGGACACGTAAAAATAATTGAAATGTAACCTCATAATCACTTAGTAGAAATAACTGAGGCTTATATTCTACTTCTCGGTGACATAAATCTCCCTCTCTGTTTTTCTGTGGTAGCATTTAAATGAAAGCTGTGTAGGCAGATCGGGGGCTATTTCCGTGGAGCTGATTCACTCGTCTGTAGTGAGAAAGAAGGGAGAGGAAAGAGGGTGAATCTCGAAGGCGGAATGACCCCGCTGTTGCACCTTGAGGAGTCACTCCTTACAAGAAACCGGTGAGGTGTATCTGAGAGCGCAGCACACCTCCGAAACCGCATCCCAGCACTCCTCCGTCCCACATGCCGACTGCAGAGGAGCTGACGCTCAACCGCACTCGGAGGGGCGGGTGGTAATGTATGCAAGTGCATAGAGAGCCCACAGTTAGATTGTGAACTCCTGAACTCGCGCTGGAGAGCGCCAAGAAAATTGGAGGCGTAATCTCTGGGATATTTCTGGGCTTCATTACATTTAATGGAGAGTAAATTGGAACGTAACACACATACTTAACTCTGAAGCTACAAAAGCACACGGGGCGGACTGCTAATGAGTGGCTGAGTACATTTAAACATGGCATTTTGTTTTCCAGAACTAACAAACAGCTACCTGAGGTTATAGAGGGCTGCGACTGATGATTATTCTCTTTATCAATTAATTCTTTAGTCGATAGGATGTCAGAAAAAAGGTTTGCATTTTCTGAAACATTTCCAAGACGTTTCCTAGAAAGAATATAATTTAAAAGTAATTATAGGGAAAACAGATTGTCAAATTGGTACATTGTACGTGTACTCTGTTTGACAGGCGCTGAAGGTCAGGAGTATAATTATATATTAGATTGTCCTGGTTTTGACGATGAGAGATGTTTTTTACATAACTATTTCGATATACTCTTTGAAGGTTTTTTATGGAATAAAGAGAAGTCTAAAGTTTTAAAGTCCAATTAAAGAGAAGCTATTATGTTTTTTCCCTTTCCTTCAGTGTGTTATATAGTTTTTTGTGCATGTAAAATGTCTGCAAAGTTACAAAGCCCAAAGTCCACGGCAAAGGGAGAAACACTGCTCCTGAACTGCCTGAACGCCTCGCTTGAAGTTCCGCCTTTTCTCCCGTAACGTGGTGATGTCACCAAGTAACACGTTTGCATAATACCTGCCTAGCAGCTAGTTTGGCACACCCTGAAACAAAGCTAGTTAGAGCGGAGCTGGAGCGGAGTCCGAAGAGTTTGGTTCGGTTGACCGATCGCAACAGAGTGGGGCAGCTGACCAATCACAGCAGACTGGGCTTTTCAAGAGGGCGGGGCAAGAGCTTAAACAGAGCGTTTTAGACAGAGGGTGAAAAGAGGTGCTGCAGCACAGCCGGTATGAGAAAAGTAAAGCATTTTTTGAACATTAAAGCATGTAAACATGTTCTAGTAGAAACTCCAAATACAAGTATGCACCTGAAAATAAGCATAATAGGTCCTCTTTAACTAATTCCAAATACCTGCTCTGTAACCAGGAGAGTCTTTTAGTCAGTGCATTCGTCACCTGAAGATACATAAATGTGAAATGTGTTTACATGCAAGAACTCAACAAATATGGAGATTAAAGTTTCCAACAACAAATACATGATGTACTTGGGTTTAAATGGAACTTTTCTTTCAAGGACGCTCATATTTCCTCGACAATTAGTGCCAAATTACAAAGTTAATTCAAGCAAACTTCCTAGGAAATTACCAAATGCCCATCACGACTACTCAGAGCCCAAGGTGACTCCTTCAAATGTCTTGTTTTGTCCGACCAACAGTCCAGATTTACAAAATTTTGAAAATACAGTGTCTATATATTTATCTGTGAAGCCCTGACAGAAGCGGTTTAGTGTAAACTCTCCATTCGTCTCCTTTGTTTTTCATTACATCTGACAACATCACTTGACCCTCTGATTACAAATGAGCTCTTTTGTGATGCTTACCTCCGCATCTTAAATATGCAAATTAAACGGGATGCATTACAGTCGCCGCGTGCGAGATGGGAAAACTATTAACGCTCAGTGTCTCCAAACTACACCGAACACAGACGGGAGGCCTCATAATTCCACGCCGCGCTGACAACACTGACATTCGTATTTATGGCGGAGCGTTGATGAGTTCCCACCTCCTTGACAAGCTCGCTCGGCTGTTGTCATCATGAAGCCTATTATTGATTCCACTGACACCCACACAATGTGACAACTGAGCGGTCTTTAACTAAATAGCGGCGCTGACAAATAGCTGACAGTCCGTCCTATTGTTACGTAGAGCTTACAATTTTACATCTGGCAGAAGAGGGAGGCAGGCGTTCAATTAGTTCTTCGAGTGGCCACGATGAAACACAAGCACTTTCTTGGCAGTGTGTGCAGATTTATGTTGGGGGCGGGGGGGGATCTGTGTGCATCCAAGACACTGGCTTAAGGGCTTTATTTATGAAAACTATGTGTGTTCAACTACATGCAGCTACTTCTCCCTGTCAGTGCAGTGGTTACCATAGAGATGAGATCTCCGTTAACCACCTCCTGCCAAAGCTTTGTCTCCACTCAACTGGTTTTCCAGTTTATCCTTCGCTGTTCACCTGCAGTACATTGGGACTGGTGATGACTTGCGAGGTGCAGGTGCGAGCGCGTGCGCGCTTGTGAATGGGCGCGCGCCAGAGGTGGCAGTGAAGTGATCTAATCGACCGCGGCGCGGAGGAAAGTATCAAGGGGTCTCCCGAGAGCTCCGGGAGGCAGCGCGCTGTGTCTTATTGAACCTGATCCCCTTATACTGGAGAACAAATTGAAAATCTGTTTCTCTCTCCAAGCACTCACTCGGGTGGCACAATTAAAGGAGACAATTGCTGTTTGGCATTAAGTTCAAGTCCCGACATTTTTTATTTTTTTTTTCAACACAACTGCCTCTGGGCCATCCATTATGGCGAAGCTCCGCTTTTCCGGGGGCCGAAAGCCCAACACAGCCAGCGGTAATGACTTTCATTGAAATGTCTGATGTAGCAGGCATCACAGTTAAGCAGAGCTGGGAATGTATGAGGAGAGGAGAGGAATGCTTTTTACCTTTTAACGCTCATAACTCTCTGGCTGTCTCTCTTTCCACTACGTACAGTCCCTCAGCCTCTCCGAACTAATCTCGTTCCCCCTGAATTCATTGCAGCGCTGGTGCTTGAGAGACTCATTACAGGGGAATCAAATTAAAACTTGCTCCTTGTCTCAGTTTGATGCATTCTCAAGACAAGACTCATCCACCAGGCCCATTCAGAGGGCCTTTTTCCCTTTACTATTGCTGATGGGGCCTCAGAGTTAATGCTTTTGTTTGGCACAGGGACTGTGTTTGGATTTGCTTTATAGAGAGTGTTCAGCAGAATATAGTATCCTTTCACTCTTGCACTTGCTTGTGCAAACACATGGGAAACCATCAACAGTAGACACATACATGTGCAGGATCACAACCTAACCCCTCTTAACTTAAAGGGATGGTTCAGGTGTTTTGAAGTGGGGTTGTATGAGGTACTGATCCATAGTCAGTGTATTACCTACAGTAGATGACAGTCAGTTAAGAGAAACAGACAGGAGTACCAGCATGGAAGCAAAGCAATGTACTACTGTGAACGGGTTTTAGCCACCTAAAAGAAAGGCCCACCTAAAAAAATCAATATCAGTTTAAGTGTATGCTATATTTAGAATATTTTCGCTGGTTTACCTTGCTGTGAGACAGCTATACAGTCTATGTTTTTAACGGGGAACTGAAGCTGTTATCTCTTCTCTCGCCAAAGCCACCAGACTCCATTGAAAAAAACTGTGAGTAAAAACTGCAGTAATTTTACTGCGCAGAACACGGGCGTAGTTAGTCTACCGTTGCCTCGATCGGTTAGTTTGTTTGTTTGGGTTGTATTGTGTGACGAAACCCAAGTCACACGACACAACCCGTTCTTACGGAAAGGCGTATACATTCGTACGCCATGCAGCAAAACTACGATAACGTCCGCAGTTAGGTTTAGGCAACAAAACCACTTAGTTAAAACTTCATGGTTGGGCTTAAAATAAGTACGTAAACTAAGTAAAATATGTGCAGAAAAAACTTACTATAAGTACGGAAACAAACGTCACTAAAAAACATGTGACAAACGTCACTAACGTAACTTACAAAAGAAAAGTCCTGTGTTTGTCGGATGGCTGCCGGCCCCGTCCTCAGCTTTGCTTTCGTGAGCTAACTGCCTGTTTCTCCAAACTGGGTGGCGTGCCGACTGTCATCTACTGCATGTAATACACTGACTATGGATAAGTACCTCATACAACCCCACTTCAAAACACCCAAACTATCCCTTTAATATTCTCTTCACAATTGTTGTCCAATTTTGCCTCAACTTGTCTACTTTAGTAAGTAAAAGACACTGGTGCAATAACTTCCCCTTTCGACAAAAACTAAATTGCACCACTTAGGCCGTATTTTGACCAAAAGTACCGCTGCACCGAAAAATGCAGCCTCCTTATAATTCTACTGTTTACAATCGTCAAATAAAATGATTGCCTGCGAGAAAGCTTTTCCAGAGCTCTACGAAAATTGCGTCAAAGTATTTCAAACTGCTCATATGCTTGTTAGGGTGCAATAAACAGGGCCAAATTGGAAAGTCTTTTTCTCCGTGTACAGCGGTCTTCTCTATATTTACTCCCGACACTATACTGCTGTGTAACAAAACAGGGTTACACTAGATTTAACGAGTGATCAACAGAGCTGCGTGTCTTCTGCAAATGGCACAGTATTGTGGACAGTGACTGTGCTGACAGTGGTCTTCGGATGTGATTGGTCTTTTGAGGCTGCTGTCATTGGAAAAAAATAATCTCTACTATAATGGGTTTCTCCCATGTATGATTGAAGCCATTGCTGCTTGATTCAAAGGCACCAAAACGACACCAAAACTCGCAAAGATATACAAAAAATACGGCATATCTGGGGTTGACAAATCCTGTTAACTAGAATATTTTCGCTGGTTATCCACTGGAATGACAATAAGAAAACACACGACAACCAAAATGTCCCCTGAAATACAAAGCAAGTCACCAGCAGCTGCTGTATTCACAGTGTTTAAGTGATCAAGGCTTCCTTTTAAAGCTAAACTCGGCAGCTTTTGCCTGTTGGCGGCTCTGAAACGCAGCGAGAGGGAACCGTTTGAAAAACCTGAACTTCATTACCCAGAAGTCATGCTTTGTGATGTCAGGAAACAAAACCCAGCGTGAACATTTCTTACAAGGCTGGCTTGTGATTAGTTTTTTACAAGGATGCAAATACGAAAAGAAAAAGGAAGCACATCAAAAGCCGGAGTCGCTCGCTGCTGTTTAGGAGACAGTTTACAGAATATTTTTGCATAAAAGTTTTGATTTAGCTCAGCGGGTTGAGAAGATTCCCTCAAATCGCCGACAGAAATTTTGGAACTATGGGAGGCTCTTTTCTGCGTCATTTAGACTGATAAAACAGGTGCGTATTTACATAAAAACAGAGCCACATGCAGGTTTAAGATATGAAAAATAGCCCAGGTGTGAGTAAAAATAAATGCAGAGCAGCGCTGATACTGCTCAGGTTAGGGATTTGATGCCTACTGAGGAAACAAAGGATGCTTTCACAGCAGAGGAAGGCGCTTTAGAAATCACCCACTAAACAGAAAACACTGCGGTATCACAGATTACGGAGGATTATTATATAACGGCGTAAAGGAAATTAAGTTTTTATCTCATCTTACCTCCATCTATATCCTCGCTGCCAAAGTGGTTCCTGTAGAAGAGCATGAGCTCAATCCTGTAGCACTTGTACAGCGTCACCAGGAAGATGAGCAGCATCAGGATGGCTCCCAGACCTCCGGCCAGCTCCACCGTGTACATCAGCTCTGCTAATGTGGCAAACACAGTGAGAGAGAGGGAGTTTAATAAGTAAACTAAGAAAACAAGCACTCTGGAATAGTTTAAAGGGGACATATCATGCTCCTTTTCAGGTTCATACTTGTATTTGGGCTTTCTACTAGAACATGTTCACATACTTTAATGTTCAAAAAACACATTATTTTCCTTATACTGTCTGTTTGAATATACCAGTATTCACCCTCTGTCTGAAACGCTCCGTTTTAGCGCCTGTCTCTTTAAGAACCCGTCCCGAAAAAGCCCAGTCTGCTCTGATTGGCTTGCGAGAAAAACATGGTGCACCTTTGCAAAGGTAGTTCTCAAGCTGTGGACGGTATATTCAAATGAGTCTGCATGTGACATAGGAAGGAGAGCCAAATCTGATTGGCTTGTTGAATCACATGTTTTCTGATCTAAACAGCCCACTCAACTAAAGCCAATGTAAAACACACCCGTGGAGGTCAGAGCAAGTGACGTAGTATTAAGCATGTGAGAGTACGATTAGGGTGGGCGAGATGGGTGATGGATGGGTCACACAAACACAGGACTTACACCCAGGAGACCACTATTGGTGCCCCGTGTGAGGCTAAAAGAAATTGGTGACTTATTTTGTCACGTAGTACCGTGAGTCTCGTGAGTCGCTAGTTGGTGAAGTTAACGTCAACCACGCCCATTTCCTAACTCTACCTAAGTGGTTGTGTTGCCTAACTTCCTGTGAAAACGGATGTTTATTTTGAAAGGACACTATGCATGTAACAAGCGTATATTGTAAATAGTAACGCTAGAGGAGTTCCCCATGCGTCAGCCTCTGATGCCGAGGGGCACTGACCAAAGGGCGGCAGTTGACGAGTTGGGAGTGAGAATGTGTTGACTCCAAATACCCAAATGTATGCGCACAAGCACCGAAAAAGTGAGTTTTTAATGATATATCCCCTTTAAGTGCCAGATAACTTGCAAATCACATAAAGCCCTGAGTATGAAAAAGGGTCGATATGGGCTGTGATTTGCCAGATTCTCCTGAGATGTCCCTGTCTTTCTTGGACTCGGTAGAACTGCAAATGCCATCTATCACATTTCTGAAAAAGACAAAAAAAAAAAATGCAGACGATGTCTTTGTATTTGATGTCTCTCCACTTGTTGGGTGACCCAGAATTTGAAGGTCTGTGATCAATTCCCTTATTTCTCTTGAAAGAGTCTCGGATCACAACGCTGTACTTTTACACCGCCGTGGACAGAGCTGTCTCCAGCCATCCATTATCTAATGTCAGATTTTTACTATTTATGATCAAGTTTTTATCTTTTGAATATTTCAGGAAAAAAAAGCAAGCGCACAAAATTTGATTTCAAATCATTTCATTTATAGGCACTTTAGTTTGGTTGAATAGTGTGAAAGATGACCCTTTTTACTGTCACATTTATCATTTTTATGTTTTTCTGATCTCACTGCAGACATTTGATGCTGTGAGGCTATATTTATTCTCTTCTTAGATTCTACAAAATGTCAGAAAGTTACACATCACTATCTTTCCCTCCAACTTATTTCTCTGCTCTTAAAGTTGGCGTGCATCCACAGGGCCCGAAATCTAACCGCCGAACATCAATACACGCGAAATAATACATGATGCAGTCATGATGGATGAGGGAAGTTGCGCTAGCTATTTATGATTCTACCTCCACATTTGTTTGAGAACGGCATCTCCTGCGGCTGTGTTAGTTTTTCTTACTTTTCCTCTCCATCTTTTCATGTTGCTTATATTCTCATTGTGACACATAACTCTAACCGGAATGAAAGTACAACCACTTCTATACCTGACACTTAACGCCTCGTGGCTTGATTGGATAATAAAAAAAAAATCGAGGCAACTGGCGCGACAATATAGCATATGACAGATCAGACCGCCGCACTTATGAAGATTGGTTATACATGTGTGTACGGCTGCAGAGAGGCGCGAGGCGAGGAAAAAACGCCCGGAGCGGTCCGCTCTCCCCGCCATCCGTCATCACTGCGGACTGAACTCATGAAAAGCATCAGTGGAAGCTAAATTCAACGAGCTGCAGGACTTCACTGTTGATATTTCAGTTTTACGCTCACATTATTCTAAATTGTGTAAGAAGGACAGAACTGAATATCCAGTAGAAGCGAGACCGGTCGTGTTATTCAGGGGGATGAAAGGTGATATTTTACACTACAGGACAATGGGCTCCATTAAGCGCCACGGTCCAGCGACTCGCCTTGAGAAACCAAGTCGTTTGCTTCGTCTTTTCATGATCTTGTCTCTTTTTCAAGGCTTTTTACAGTGTTTCCTGTCGGATGTCACTCCATCTTTGGCAGTTCAACGTTTCCTCTTGGCTACGCCTCGCAAAATCTGGGTGGTCAGCCTTCATTGGCTGACTAATGGGCAACAGTAAAAAGGCTGGAATCGCCGCGCGCGCACACATAAACATGGACGGGGAGGACTCGCGTGCATCGCCATCGCCATCGCCATCCATCACCGACGCGCGTTTAACCTCGTTGGAGTGCGCAATGCCCATTCCACTGCGGCGGCCATCAGGCTGACAGCTCCCATGATGAAGGAAGATGTTCCGGCGAGCTAACGAGCGTGGCCCCGCACCGCTTCATCACGCCTGTCTGGAGCGTCGACCTTCAGCTAAACTTACGGACGGACGTACGTAAACAAGAGAGCAAACAAACACACCGTCGAGCCTCTGACTTCCTCCTCTTGTCTCAATCCTGAATTAGTTTTCTGTTGCGGCTAACAAGCACTGCGAGAAGATGGATGCAAGCCGCTTCCTCTTTGCCGCCCTCTCCACCTCCGCCCTGCCCTCCCGCCCCAGTGAACACTCCTCAGATATCTGGACGGTGTAACGAGCCAGCTGCTCCTCCAGCACGCGGAGATTACAGTGGACGAGGCCAATTCTTCTCCGCCTGGCGTCCGTATTGTTGCGGCGCTGCAGTGGGACGGATTAAGACAAATTAGCTCCTCGCGACTAGAAGGCCGGATTTGATGGAGCCACATGGCATCAGGCGATTCATCACCCCTCTTTTCTCCCTCTATAACTGCATCTCTCTCTCCGTTGTCGAGGGAGAGGGATGAAAAGAGAGACGAGGAGAAGAGAGTGGGGGTTGGATGGCGAAATAAAACAGAGGAGAGCAGCTGTGAGAACGGTGAAAGCTGAGTCTGCTGCTTCTCATGTTCGCAAATCAAGAATCTAGACGTTAGTTAGTTATATAGAGTATACGCATCTGTCGACTAGATGCTGCTGCTGCTGTGAGATAAAAAATTTATCTGAGGATATGGAAAAAAAAAAGTTAGCCAGGAGGACTCCTCAACTTCTTCACGACAAGAAGTTGTACAAGAAAGTGAAGACATATTCTGCTTGATGCTGCGCAGAGCAAATTCATTTGGAGCGTCGTGCTGGTTTCACAGCTTCAAGAGACGAGCGAGGAAAACTTTGACGCGTTTTGAAAGGCGGCGTAAACACCGACCGGCCTTCCACTGCGCCGCACCACACCGTGGATGCAGCAAATAAAAAAAACACACGGGCCGATTTCTCGTGGACCCGCAATCCTGCGAGGACCGGGCTAATCTTCTCTGGTTTATTCTGAGATTCGACTGTGCAGCATAAACCCCTTTAATATAGCAAATGGAGGGGAACTGGGCTGCCATCAAAGCTGGATCCAAAGCTGCGAGCTTAAAAGAGAGGAAAAATATCTATGTAAATGTATTCAACGCTGACAACTTTAAGGCTGTAGAGACCCCCCAAGCCTCGCTAAAAAATAAAAATTATATAACCACGCTGGAAAGTGTGCATCCTCTGTTTGAAATCATCGCGGAATCTACTTTCAAACAGTCATCCTTGGTGAGGCGAAATCAGAGGGATAACTCAAAAATGTTTGCTTGAATAAAAAGACAAGGAGGAGGGGGAGAGGCAACAGTAGTCAGTGATGAAAGATGAGAAAAAAAGTCTGAGTGAGAGTTCGGCGATCAAAGGAGGATTTGTGTGCGAGCGTGTTTGTGATGGGGGAGGTCATTGCCAGACAGTCAAACAGCTTGTCTGGCATCACAACACCGAAGGCTGACTCTCTCCGAAAGCGATTTTTCTTTCTCTTCAAACTAATGCTTCCCCAAGCCGAGGTGGATGTACAGGCTTTTCTGCACTATCTACAATACTGTCCCATTTCTTTTCCTCCCCGAGGCGAGAAACAACTGGTCAATTCCCAGAGTCCCGCTAGTTGTTCTTCTTTGTACTCGGTAAATTGCTGCGAAGAGATTCACTCTATTGTCAGAGCAAAGGCTGTGGTATTAAATGGTGTTTTTCACCTCCAAAGCTGCAACATGCCATTATTAAATCTCAAGGCTTCTGTATCCCTCTGCTAGATTCATGGTAAAACACTGTACGCTTAAACAGGTGGCAAGCTCTAGTCCTGAAAAGTGAAGCCGATGCTGAAGTGCCTTGAACTTGGATTCTTTCTAACAGCCAGCAGGGGGCGACTCCTCTGGTTGCAAAAAGAAGTCTGATTGTATAGAAGCCTATGAGAAAATGACTTGACTCCTCACCTGATTTATTACTTCATGTAATATGAGTTTATGGTCTCAATCGCTAGTTTCAAGTCTTCTTCAATACAGCATGATGTTCATTAAGTAAATTATGGTCCCATTTAGAGTCAAATAGATCATAAAGCAGGGGATGCTTTAGGGCGTGGCTACCTTGTGATTGACAGGTCGCTATCACAGCGCCGTCCATGTTTTTGTCTTAAAACTTTAACCCTTTCACAGTGTATTTTCAGTTCATGACAGCCATCAAGATGACAACGGCCAAAAGCCAAGATGGCGAATGCCAAAAACCAAGATGACGACGGCCAAAAACCAAGATGGCTACGGCAAAAAAACAAAATGAAGACGGCCAAAAACCAAGATGAAGGTTTTTTTTCCATCTTACAAATGAATCTATGTGCTTGTCTGTGTGCTCGCCTCACCTTTCTTGGTGAGCTGGATGTTGGCCTGCCGCCGCCCGTTGCCGTTCTCCACGTAACAGGAGTAGTTGCCCAGGTCGCCTTCTTCCAGAGAGTCGAGGGTCAGAGAGATGGACACCTCCTGCTCCCCCAGGTGCTCCCGGATTGTCCTGCAAGATGGGGCAGGAGAAAGCACAGAAAAAGGGATGCATGGATGCTGATGGCGGTTGATGCATATGAAACACGAACATTGGGTTTGTCGTGACTACATTATCACTGAGGAACTTTTTATGACCTCGAAATGACTGAATTTAATGTTTCTGAAATTATACTCATGAAAAATGACTTAAAGAGGACCTATAATGCTCATTTTCAGGTGCATTCTTGTATTTTGGGCTTCTACTAGAACATGTTTACATGCTTTAATGTTCAAAAAAACGCTTTATTTTTCTCAGACCGGCTGTGCTGCAGCACCTCTTTTCACCCTCTGTCTGAAACACTGTGTTTTAGTGCCTGTCTCTTTAAGGCCCCCTCTATAAAAAGCCCAGTCTGCTCTGATTGGTCAGCAGGCCCACTCTGTTCTGATTGGTCAACCGAACCAAACTCTTCGGACTTCGCTCCAGCTCCACTCTAACTAGCTTTGTTTGAGGGCGTGCCGAACTAGCTTCTAAGCAGCTATTATGCAAATGTGTTACTTGGTGACATCACCATGTTACGTAAGAAAAGGCGGGACTTCAAGCAAGGTAGTTCAGGAGCAGTGTTTCTCCCTTTAGCGTGAACTTTGGGCTTTTTAACTTTGCAGACCTTTTACATGCACAAAAAACAATATAACACATTAAAGGAAAGGGAAAAAAGCATAATAGGTCCTCTTTAAATTTTATACAGTTAAATGTTTGTCTATAATGAATGTAGGTTGTAAAACCAAAACAATGAGATACAAGAGACCAAAAGGCTCTAAAGAATATAAAGCAGGGCAGGCAGCTCTAAGAGACACTGTGCAAACTGGATAAAACCTAAAGCGGAAATTGTAAAATTGTTAATGTTCACTCTATATTTAATGATTTTACCTGAGAGAGTGAAAGAGTCAGTCTTTCATTTCCCCTTTATTAGTGTAAAGAAATACATCCAGTAAGTGTTTGCCTGGTTCGACAAAGTAGATATTACAGGCTTTTGGAGCAAACACACATAATCTTTTTTTTTGGACCCAGACAGAGCAGACAACGCTGGACTTTTGTGGTGTTAATGAAAGGAAGATTCAGTGTTTGAGCCGAAGACAAGTGTCGAACATGAAGTTTCTGATGATGGACAACGACCATCAATTAATCAGGAAGGACCGAGTGATGTATCGCTGTCTGCCCAAAACTTTTTACAAGTTCATGACTCGTGGTCGGTGAAATGAAAATACTGTAAGGGCAGTTTGGTCAAATTTGAACACCAACAGGACTTCAAACATGTGCCCAAACGGAGTCCAGCCGCCTCATTGCTGTCTGTGAGGTGTACATCAAAGTGGCCTCTGTGGTAGTAGTCTCCGTTTAAGAAGTCGGATTTGGGATGAAAAATCAGAACATCAGAGAACATGCAGAACTGAAGTTTTAATTTTGTAGCCCCGATGTTTGCAGCTACGCTCTGTGACTACAGATTCCAAACAACAATGTCAAATCAAATGTTCTGAATCTGTACCCAAAAAATAGAAGTGATAAAAAGTATGGAAAACAATAACTCTAGACTGCAGGCAGTCAAAAAGTCATAAGTAGAGTATTGACTCTTTAATAAAATATGGATTTTTCTGACAAAAAAAAAAAGTTTGCCCCGAGGAAATTTGAGTTGTGTCTACAGCATGCATCCTAAAATCCATAAATCATGACCTTGGAATTATAAGCTTCCATTCGGGTGGAGTGCAATTTTGAGACACTGACACAGAGCTGACATTTTCTGGGTAAAACTACTGTGCACTTTATACCTTTACACCCATCCCACCCATAAATATGCAGATAACTACATCAGACAGAGCCTTAAATTTAATACCAAGCTCTATAATCTGCTGACATTCGTGGCAGCTTTTATTTTCTGGAGGTAACTTTTCTTTAGTTCATCAATAAAACAAAAGGTAGGAGGTGGCAGTCCGTGACTGACAAGAAGCCAGCGTCGCATGAGTCATGACAGATTTCCCCCGTGAAAAATACTCGCCGAGACTCTTGATGTTAACTGGTTGTGACATGTTGCTACGGGGACAATAGTGTGACTGTCATGATGCACTACGGCGCCGACCTATCACAAAACATTTTGCCACGAGGGTTAGCGAGAGGAGAAAAAAAGCTCTTTTGATGTTTTTGTTGCGTAGAATTCAGCCATTTTCCAGAAATCTATACACTTCAACAACAACAACAACAACACATGCAAAAGACTAGACGCTTTGACTGTTTGATCACGGAGACTGTGGAGGACACTGTGACACTTAGAAGCCTATTTGTCTTCACTGGACACTTGGCAGGACGTAGTGTTCATTAGCGAAAAATGGATTTTAGCAGCCTCCTCTTCATTATCAGTGTCTTCATTCATTTAAATAAGCAGGGAGAATAGCATCAAGCTGTAGCTAACTGGTTTCAATGAAAATTGCTGACAATGCTAACAAGCCGTCAGGCGGAGATGGCACCTCAAAATGTCAAGATGTCAAACTAAGCCCTTTTCAGCTTAAAAGAACAGCTTTATTTTGACCTGAATGCTAACTTCAGCATGATAATATTCTCTCAGTGACATCGTATGCTGCTGTTTAGCAGCTATAATGTTCACTTTACTAATTACTCATGAAACGATATTGATTCCTGAAAGCTAATTTTGGACCTTCTGTGCTTTCTACATTGCCAATAATGCCTTTGTCAGGCATCTTTACAGTGTGTTTGACTTAAAGAGGACATATCATGTTCATTTTCAGGTTCATACTTGTATTTGGGGTTTCTACTAGAACATGTTTACATGCTTTAATGTTAAAAAAAACACAGTATTTTTCTCATTCTGTCTGTCTGAATATACCTGTATTCACCCTCTGTCTGAAACGCTCCGTTTTAGTGCCTGTCTCTTTAAGAGCCCCTCCCGAAAAAGCCCAGTCTGCTCCGATTGGTCAGCGTTTGTGGTCTTCCGCATCTGCGGGGACTCACTGTGTGTGTCAACTACACAGAGTTTAACAGCACTTCTACCGGTGACTGTATCGTTGTGACATCACAACGTTAGGGAAGTCCTCACAGCTCATTTAAAGGCACAGTTTCTGAATACTGGCTGTGTGCATTTCTCCGTGGATACTTTCACAATATTTATAGCACCTAGACCTGCTTTATAATCAAAAAGACATGGAAATCTCACTTTCTACAATATTGGACCTTTAAGTTTAAGATTGGTTTGGCTTTTTGAAAGAAAGCACTGATAGAGCAAAATGTAATCAAGGTGGTAAAATCATTTAACGCAAGGAAGGAATTGCTTCTAACATGCATTTCCTAAAGGATGTAAAAGGAATGATGTTCCCAGTCATAGTCGGAGCGCCCCAACGATCATGATGAATCAGCCAATGCAAGAAAGTCCAACAAAAACAACTATAAAACAAACTATAAAACAGCAATCGTAACAAACTATCGTGACAAGAAGAGAACACAGGACCACAATGATGGTTAAAAGAGCTGTATCTCTCCTGCTGGGTTGCTGTGCAAAAGCAGGAATGATATATGAGCAGATAGGCTTTTTAAGGTTACAAAAATTGCAGCTATTTCAAAGCCCTGTTTAATGATGCATGGGGCTAATAGTGCGAAAAGGTACAAGGCCACTTGGGCATTCGTCTGCCGTCTGCCGCGGGGCATCTGAATATGAAAACTCATCTAATTCTGGCTGATCAATGAGAGGACTGAACAGAGCAGATTGTGAAGTGCGGGGGAGATAAAGACAAACTACAATACAACCACTGCTGCCATGGCAATATCTCACATTAGCTTTACAAAGTGCTGCTAATAATTGGTATCCCACATAGAAAATATCACACTCACGGTGAAATTTCTTTTATTGACCATTCACAATGAACAACCATTAAAGGTAATTATTTTGTAGCTACACGGACTAGCTGCTTCATAAAAACTAATTATGAGGCAGTACTTTTTAAGCTTCTGCGGGAAAACACGAAAGTTACTACCTGAGGCTCGTGCGAGGGAAATTAATTTAGCCTTTTCTCTTAATTCCTGCGAGCTTTTCTAACACTCATCCTTCTCCATTGTGCGCCCAGTCAGGCAGAGACACGGGGCTCCACAAGGTTGGGATATAGATCCATGCTGATGGCTTTTTAAAGAGGTGGCACCCATGTGTGACTCAACATAGACTGAGCTAAAACACTGTGGGTGTTGGCAAAGACGGAAAAAAAAATCAATCTTTGTTTACAAAAAAAGATCCATCATACTTGTTAGTGAAAGTTTTGAGCGGAGGAATATCTGTGTTTGTGTGTACAAGTGAGGATTCAAGATAAACTGAGGCAACGCAATGACTCACTGAGAAGGTAACACACCTCAGGGTCGTCTCGTAAAAACATCTGGGAGTTTGGTTTTGTGGCGTTTCATATGGTAAAACTACAAAAAAAATCCAAGATCAATGTCACTGTAAATCCTTTGTTGTAAAAGATGTTTTCTAATTTGTGCACACTCCAGAAAACCAGTCCAGGGCTTCACCTGAAAGCTTTGTTATATATTACCTAGAACAATCTCTTCAAGCAGCCTCAATGTGACACCTGAACTTTTGAACTCTGCCATGTTGTCATGCCTTGCTTTATTTCTAAATGCCTCACTGGCTGTTGCTCCGTAAAATGTTTTTTCCTGCTGTCTGCATCTCTCCTGACTTCACCCCAAAGGTAGATACGAATTAGATCAGAGCAGATGCTCTTAAAAAAGACACTTGAAATGTAAAATTGTATACAATGACAGATCACCCAATAGGCATCAGCTTGGAGTTAGCAAGCCTGTGTCACGTTGTTGCATTAGTGCTTTAGTGAGTGGAACATGTGGCAGAGGTGTGGACTCCAGTCACAGGTTTGCTTACTTACGGCTCCACTTGACAAAATTAAAAAACAAACAAACTTGCAACTCGACTTTGACTTGGACTCGGTGGTCAACAAAAAAACAAACTGAAGTATGCAAAACGTGCAGGTCGAAAATGACAGACGGAGTCGCAAATAGCATTACATTTGGACTTGTCAGACTTGACTTGGGACTTGTCAGTCTTGATTTGGGACTTGCTTGTCTTGAGTTGTGACTTGCCAGTCTTGACTTGTGAATTGCCTGTCTTGACTTGTGACTTGTCAGTCTTGACTTGTGAATTGTCAGTCTTGACTTGTGAATTGTCAGTCTTGACTCTTGAATTGTCAGTCTTGACTTGGGACTTGTCAGTCTTTACTTAGGACTTGCCTGTCTTGACTTGGGACTTGTCAGTCTTGACTTGGTACTTGACTTGGTACTTGTCAGTCTTGACTTGGGACGTGACTTGGGACTTCAGTGCAAAAACTTGAGGCTAACTTGTGATTTACCAAACAATGACTTGGTCCCACCTCCGATGCACAGTAAAATACTATTACTGCTAAACCCAATACAGGTGTTCAATGAGTAAGGCCATGTGTTTCAAGCATTCTTGGATCTTCCAGCGGTCCTGATTGAATGATTACATTTATCTTCTGACCTTCACTTAAGTTTTCTGATTGCGATATACTATCTGGTGGAGATGATCCACTGGAAGCTCTGTAGCCTAAGGGGACTCGGTGGGTATGGTGGACTCTGACCCCAGAAAGCATTGAAGGGAATATATCCTTGCATCAACCTGAAAATGCACGAACAAGCCCTCGAGGAGACGGACAAAGTTAGTTTATAAAAGGATGTCTGGGCTGCTGTGCTTACCCTGTTGCTCTGTGACCCTGACGGGTGAATGGGAAATGGGCGTGCTGAGGCTTCCTTGTGTTGCTCAGGGTAAAGGTTAGCTGCTATGTTGGAAAACTGTGTAAACAGAATATAGTGGAGTAAGAGAGACTATAGGTAGCTGTTTCCTAACTTGTAACGAATGAGAATTGTTTTTGTTCAGTTTTCTTTTTTATACTCGAATGAGCTTAATTCTATTGTAAGGTTGTCAGTTGTGAAACAGAAAATGTTCCCATATACTCAGAACATTCAGTGTCATCTATAACATTGTTCCCCATTCATTGTGTATGGAGTGGTTCCACACTTTATACACAATGACATCACAAGTTTGAGTTTTAGCACTCTTGTTTTTGGATTTGGGAGAGAGTTGTTCATGTTTACTCATATTTTTTGGACTATATTAGACCATTGGAATAACGTGTATGAATTTTGAAAATGGGCGTAGTTCCCCTTTAAAGAAGCTACCAACAAAATAGGAAATTGACACAAACAACTAACAAGATACAGACTTCTTCTACTCTTGCAAAGAGTTTCTCCATTAAACCACCAAATCCCACATGTAGAAACCTCAATAGGCATATATGATTGTTTGCCTCGCATCAATGTCAGACTGTGAAAAAAGAAGACGTACAAGGTTTGCAGCGCTAACAGGCAGTGGAAGCATTGCTGGACTCTGTAAGTGCTCTGATTTCCCATGAACATATCTGTATATCGGAGTATTAATCAGAGTTAAATTTCACACTTGAACTGCTGCTCAAAAGGGTGCCTGCACGTCCCGTGCAACCAGGGACTGAAACGTCTTCTGGTTTTTAAACTACAGCAGCTATCTCTGTATTCCACGCTGCGACTTCACCTCCTAGATCCATGAAGTCGTGTTCCGCAAGCCACAAATTTTTTTTTTTACATCAACCCCGGAATCTCGGTGGTGAAACATTGTGCCAAAAGCTCCATTTCATGTATTACAGGCGGCCCTTCGGGGAATACTCCTGTGTAGTTAATTTCCATTTCAAAGCTTAAAAGCTCACGGAATGATGTCAGGGGGTGGGTTTTGAAGTGGTGCACATTCAAAACGGGAACAAAAAAATAAAATAAATAACAGGGAGACAGCATCACGCGGCGGCACACAACAAAAATATGCACTTGAATGTGCACGTACTGTGGGCGCCCACATAAACACATTCAAAGTAGCTCAGGGTCACCGTTTTGATCTCTTGGCTTGTTACCTCATCCGACTATCATATGAAAGCCGGGTTTCCAACACTTCTCAGTGTTCTTCATCTTTATTATACCACCTACCCAATGCCGTCACCTGCCGCCGCCCCCCCCCTCACCTCCACCTCCACCGCCCCCCTAAGTATTGTAGGCTCTAATTGGCCTGGTGTCCTTCACAACAGAGAGCGGCGCTGAGAGCTGGACGGAATGTGCTAGAAGGCTAATAGAGACATCTCGAAATGCCAGGTCACCGGCTGGGCCGCTAGCTCTCCCCCCGGCCTTGTCACGCTGCTTACAGTTAACCTTTTCATTAGACGGCGTTTGTCGACAACAGGGGTTTTCTAGTCATGCGTCGGGTCCGTCAAAGGAGTACAGTGGGGCAGGACACGAAAGGATGTGTGAATGTGTGTATTATTTCAGTACAGACACACCAGGAAAAATGTCTATATGAACAAATAATTAGCTTGAAAATTAGCTTAACGGCGAATAAATTATCCCTTAAAGGTGCAATGTGTAAGAAATGGTCGGAATGTTAGTTTAAAACATTCAAAAAATTACATTATCGACATGCATGTGAAGAGGTTACAGTGTTGATGTCTATTGCGTTGCAGAGAAATCTACTGAAATTAGCATGCCAACTAGCTAGCCCGTATTTCTTGTAACACCACTTCGAGACCGTTCCTCGAGAGGTGCCATGCCATTGTTCCGACAACCCGCTATTCCGACAACCCAATAGTCGGAAAAATGCACCATTGGACCGAAAGCCCATTAGACCGACAGCCCGTTATTACGAAAACAAACACCCATTGTTCCGGAGTCCTGTTGTTCCAAAAATACCCGACCCCGTAACATGGCCCACAATGCTTCGGGGGGAAAAAAAATAAAAATGTAAATCACAGGGAGAAGCGTTACGGCGGTGCTGGGACAGTGCGTATTTTTCGGAACAACTGGACTTCGGGACAGTGGGTGTTTGTCTTCGGAATAACCGGCTGTTGGTCTAATGGGCTTTCGGTCCAGTGGTGCATTTTTCGGACTATTGGATTGTCGGAACAATGGGCAGTCCCCCCTCGAGTGGCGATAGTGAGTCACTGTAGCTTCCAGTCTTGTAAATAATAAATCCATGGTCCGTATGTGTTTTGTTTGTTTATTGGATTAAATCCGACGACTCGCACCCTTGCGTCGTCCTCCACCAAACCCCAAGCAAACTATCAAAGTGTACACGAAGCGTACAGCCCCCGGTTAGTGGCACAGTAAACACACCGATGGCTAACGTAAACTATGGTTGATTTTTGCGCATTCATGCCCAACTGTTAGTTAGTAGTTGGCTTTTTGTTTTTTATAACTTTTTATAAATTTAGATTGTATGAACCCAGAAGAAGATGTGAAATACTGCCCTCTATTTGTTTGGAGCAGGTGGCCAGATCTTACACATTGCACCTTTAACACTACAGTATTGCTAGTACATGGGATACCACTAAACAGGGAACAGTTTCTTATGATTTTGTTTCCTTAGTTGTTAAATTTGATACACTTCCCTTCTTCCGCCCTATTTTCTGGAATCCCTGCTGATAACAGCAGTGTAAAAAAACACTTTTTTCCCACCTTCACTGCTTAAACTCAATGAAAGATTATTCATCGCTCACTTTTTTCTGTAACAACATCTGGGAGACGGTGGCCACACCGCTGCACAAATACATGCCGTTCAGTTACTTTATGCTAATTCGGAAGCAACACCTTCCACCATCCCACTCGGATGTCTGTCAAGATATGTTTTCTGTTTATTTTATTCAATTTTTGATACTTGCTAATCCTCTTTTCTTCCTCGTCTTTGCCGTGCTCCCACTTCATCTGACAATCTGATCATAATCGAAATGTCTGTGTGCATAAAAGTGAAATATAATGGAGAATAAATAGTGCTTGTATTCGTATCTACTACTGACAGGAGTATCTCCATTGTCTCACACACGTTGTGTATTAGCAGACTAAGGAGTCCTGTATTGAAGATGATGATTGATTATCCCTCCAAGGAGGAAGATGAGCACTCGACTCTAGCTTTGATTGACCTTCACTGCCTGAGGATCAGCTCATCATCTAGAAAAGAAATGTGGGTGAGGAGCGCTGTCAGTGTATTGTTCTGCTTTTGTCAGTCAACGTCCATATGTCAAGTGTTTTCAAGCTTAAACAACACTTTGTCTTTGTCTTTTTCCACTTTTTCCAATATGGCATGAATGCAGCCAAAGCAGAGCTCTACCACTATCAGAAAACAACAACTTGTCATTTGGTCAAATGCTATATGCAAAGTTGTAATAACCTGAAGCTGTTTTAGTACAGTCAGGCCACTCTGGTTCATCTTTTCTAGACTTTATTTTCACATCAAGCACTGCTGTTTCAACCAGAAATGAAAAATCCAAGTAGATGTTTCCTGACATAAAGCTAGTTACATTTAAAGGCGTTACGTAATAAAAAAAACATGCAATATGTAGCACTGAGAAAAAATATGGAATTGAATTAGGTAAATTAAATGTCCTAAATGCGAGATTGGGAGCATTATTGCCTCCGCTCAAATGCACGAAAAAGGCACGCACGACTGGCCCGGCGACGTCAACAAAGCACGGACTACAACACAGAGGGAAAGCGACTTCATTCTCTGCTCAAGAAGACATTACTCCTCTATATCTTTACAAAGCAAATTTGCTGCTATAGCCACGTAGGGAGGAGGTCGGGTTGGATGGGCGGGTCAAAAAAAACCTGACTTTCGCCCAGGAGACAGGTGTTGGTATCCAGAAGTCCACGTTGATTTATGTAAATTACTTTAGTAACGCCACTTCCATGAGTTACTTTAACCCAAACCACGATCTTTTCCTAACCTAATCAAATTGTTTCCGGACAGAAGTTTATTTTGAAAAAACTGTATACATATAATGAGTGGAAATTGACACGACAATAGTAGGAAAACGCATGAAAAATAATAATAATTTTTCATAAGATATCATACAAACCGCTGTATGAGGTTACGTTGCTCTACTTGTTGGTGAGTTCAATAAACTGGAGATCCAATGTTCTATATACGACCTAAAGAGATCAACATTTTCAAGAAATAAACTTGTTTTTCCCATATGACTTGAATGCATCATAACCTAAAATCAAGGAGAGCTCCAATTAGATGGCAATGCTGGATGTTCAACCAGCTTCAGGCGGTACGTGTGTCTGGCCGCCAGCTTTTCACCTGACTTTGGCGTAAACAGACCTCTGTTTCCTGATATGAGCGTGAGCCAAAAGATGGAGGTCACCCAAATGGAAACACAGACGTTTAATTGGAGTTTCCATCTGTTGTGCTGCTCCGCTATTAATGCCTATTTCAGTGCAAAGTCATCTCCGATGGAGCAATACCTGAACCGTGCATATATATTGTGCACGATAAAGAATGCATAGCTATCTCCATTATTAAACAGCCGCATAAAACATTCATGGGCATCATTTAAACGATAGCTCGGTCGTGGAATGGTTCCTTTTATTGTTCCGCGTGTTGATGTGTGGTCCCACAGTTGTGGTAACTGGGTTTAAATAGGTGTTTACCAGTTCAGCCTCAGGGTGCTTTTGAAGAGATTAACTGTACCTCATGAATTTGTTATGATAGGTTGCGCGAGCTCCGTTGTAATATTAACTGGGATGGAAAATATGATCATTCAGAGGATATAATGATCTAAAAGTTTTATTTGGTGTCTATTTATTTTGTTAATTCCACAACATCTAAAGAGCTTTAGCTTTGTGACTTAATTCCCAACTGTTAATAGCAATTTGCACTCAAAATCTATGTTGAATGTCTTACTTGATGTCCGTCTCCTGGACCCGCTCCTCGTCCAGATCCTCGATGAACCTATCCCCCTTCATCCAGTAGATGAGTGGACTGACGTCTCCGCTGTATCCGAAGAACGCTCGGCACGTCAGGTTGACAGGACTTCCTGTTGGGGAGACAAGAGACGGAAATATGAAGCAACACCTGCATGAACCTGCATGTCTGGTGAGAGCGAATGAGGCTATACTGTATATTCAGTTTTCACAGTATATTTTGCACTATTTCCCAACATTGCATGTGTAAAATACACAGACAACAATACATCTTTTGCACAACAGGTACTGTGCAAGAGTGTGTTCATACAGAGTGCTGGAACTTTCTTCCAATTGCGATCATAAAAAAAGCAGCAGGGGGAACCATAAAATGGTAACGGTGCACCAAAACAGATGCCGCCACCATCCGTTTTCTATTAAAATGATTAAACATCATTTCCAGCTACTAAATGACGACCGACATCGAACCCATTTTTTTTTTTTATTTCCCCCCAAAAAGTTGATTCTAAAGGGCGACACACACCAGCCGTGTGATGCACCAATTGTTTTTCCCAGCATCAATGCAAGTCAACTCTCAAGAAAAACATATCTAATGCTGCATCAATGAGCACCAGCCCCGAACAGCTAGATGTGCTTCCTGTTATCCAACCCATTCTCTTTCCTTTCAAAAGCTCCACAGTAGCGTCCTTGATTCTCTTTCGCTCTCCAGAGGTGCCATCTTACACCATCCCAGACCCTTTTTAAATTCCCAGACGGCCTCTTAAACTTTAAAACACTCTCTTGTACCCTTTTTTTTGCGGCAACTTCGCAGCGCCGCTGTACCTTCATAAAAGCTCTTCAGCAGCCTCTGTCAGACATTTAAATTTTCTAACACTGTATTCTGCAGGAAGTGCTTTTAAACACAAAAGTGCGGCGCAGCTTTTAAGGGCAGTGATTTGCACTATTAATGGATTCATATGTAAAACTCCCCTTTTCTACTCACAGTAAGCAGGTGTTCATATCGTACATTATCGACTCAATTATACTTGTATTCTTGTGAGAATGAGGCGATGCTGTTCGTCCTTGTGGGTCCATTGAACTAGATTTAACCGTCATTCCACAAACTAGACAGATGCTATTGGTGTCACGTAGCTTTCAGTGTGTTTGTGATGAGAAAATAAAGGGTGTTAATGCACTGCCAACAGAGGCCAGCAATGCAATTTATTCCAATAATTCCATTTTTTTCAAATGCTGTTAAAGAGCCTGTTAATACTAATACCACACTGTGAAAATATGCCACCAAAAGTTAAGTTCCTGCATTCAAAACCTTACTCAAGCAAACGTATTATCACTAAAATGTACTTAAAGTATGAGTAAAAGTAGTCATTGTGCAGTACAATCAAAGAGTATAGGAGCAAAGAGACGAAACAGCCATTTTGGACTGAAACTCTTGAAAAGAGGCGGAAGCGTAGCTCTCCCGCTTGGCGCTGATGTTGCAATGGAACGAACAATTGACTTTCACTTCTTGGCAATATACATGCTTTTCATAGGTATGATGTTTTTTGATTAATATTACTGCTGCATTGATGTGTATGTTGCATTTTACTGCTGTAGATGTTTAAAGTTGTGCTCATTTTCACTCATTTATATACTGTTGGGCATTTTAATCTACAGCAATGCATCATATTCTATAAGATCATCATATGTTTGTAGCATTGCTGTCCTGTGAGAACCATGCATTGTTTCATGAGCTCAAGAGGACCTATTATGCTCATTTTCAGGTGCATACTTGTATTTTGGGTTTCTACTAGAAGATGTTTATATGCTTTAATGTTCAAATAACACTTTATTT
>CAKAKR010064287.1:0-41001 GCA_916700685.1 Adelosebastes latens
GTGTGTGCGTGTGTGTGTGTGTGCGTGTGTGGATAGGGGGGGTTTAAATGGTGCACAAAGGCAGATCACACACAGTGTACACCGACACACAACATGGGGTAAAAACTAACAAAAACTTAAAAGTTGATTTGTGTTATTACAGGAATATATAATATATATATACATATACATATATATATATATATACATATACATATATATATATATGCATATATATATGTATATATACATATACATATATATATATATATACATATTTATATACACACATATATAAATATATATATATATAGCTTGGATTTTTTGCACTGCATGAAGTTCACTGGTATGCACGAATTTATGCATTGTATGGTATTTTTTTCTTCCTGTTTTTTTTTTGTTGTTTTCTGCCGTCCCTCCTTGACTGGTTTCTTGAAGAGCGGGTCATGTGAGCCGCGTCGTCTTGTGATCGAGTCACGCTCATGTCCACGGGCAGCCGTTAGTCAATTAGTCCGTCTGTTCGGGGCGACAAAAAAGGCTCACAGCCCTCCTCTGTATCAGTTCGCCACCCTCCGTGTCCATTGTTCTCTTCTTCTCCTCCTCCGCCGCCGTCGTCTTCGGCACGCAGAGAATAAACTCCTCTCCCTCAGAATGCATTATTTAATTCAGCCTCTGCCAACTGTTAAAAGCAGGAGGACTTGGTTTTAAAAGGGTCTGTGTGTGTGTGTGTGTGTGTGTGTGCGATATGAGACATTAAAACCTATCTGAGGGCTCTGAATGTCTTATGCTGTAGTGTGTGTACCTGCAAAGTATGTGTGTGTGTGTGTGTGTTGATATATCTGAGAGAGAGACAGAGAGCTAAAAGGAGGGATAGCCTGCACTGAGGGATTCCAGTCTTGACCCTCTTTCCTGGGTCAAAGTGTAGCTGAGTACAGCAGTCAGTCCCGGCTAATGGCTGATGAAAATGCTAACTGTGTTTCCTTTAAAAAAAAACAAAAAAAACAGACTTTCCACTGTTCTGATTTCTGAAGTCGTGTTACCGGGAGAAGTATCATGATGGAGGGGAGGGCTCGGCTGTTTGGTGAAGTTGGTGGAAGTGGAGGGGGTGATTGGCTAACTGGTCGTGGTGGAGTGGAGTCGGGGGGTGGGGGGGGTGTAGATAGGTAGATAGATAAGTAGGCCGGAACGCTGCTGCCCATCACAAGAGCTCATACTGCCGTAGGTGCATCCTCTGTATGATGTCGCGACAGTCATTGAAGACGCGGCGGATGTTTTCCGTGTCGACCGCGCAGGTGAAGTGGGGGTAACAGTAATGCCGTCCGTCCCCGCTGGCTGTGCTGATCCTCTGAAAAAAAAAAAGACAAAAAAGTACAAACAAGTTAGTGTCGGAGATTCTTTGTTCTGGTGTGCCTCCACAGCCCTGTCAGATGAACTCAGGAACCGCCCCTTCATCGACACCACCGGTCATGTTCCTAATACAGTAGGTTCTTTTGGCTGGATTTAAAGGGCGGGTCCATCTGCGCTGTGTTCCCTTTTTTTTTCAAAAGGAAACCTCCACTCAGCCGTTGCAAAAATCAGTGACGTAGGTGACCAAAGTAAGCTAATCGAAGCTAATCAATAAGGTTATGAATCATGTGAACGCTAGCACTAGCTGAGTCAAAGTTAGCTGTGTTGAGTTTGGAAATAACTGAAAGGGTTAGTTTTTGAAGTGGGGTTGTATGTATACTCCCGCGTTCTGCGAGGTAAAATTACTGCTTTTGTGAATGTTGTCTAATGGCTTTGAAGAGAGCGATATAACGGCTTCAGTTCCCCGTCAGAAATAATAATAATTCAACCACTTATCCATTAATTTTATTTACCTATTTCCACCATACTTTTAAGACATTTGATTCAACATGTATCCATTACCTTTTACACCATTTAATGAATACTTTTAGCGAACTATTTCAACTGTTAATCCAGGGTTTATCCAGTACCTTGGTTGAACCTTCCGCTGAAACTTGTACACAAGTATCCTCTATACACAGTAACTGAGACAGTAACATAAGATTTCTGTTTTGATTTTGGTGACATTTTGGTGCTGAGCTGCTGCTGTCTGCTAGTGTGGTTTATGCGTGGCACGTCCAAGAAGAACATTTTGCCAATTGCACAGTTTGGATGAAACTGTGATGTCTTTTACTTTGGACTTTCTGTTAACTAAAGTGTTATCTTCACTTACTTTGTCAACTCTGGATGAGTTGGATGATGTTTCTTTTGTTGGTGAAAACCATCCAACTCATCTTAACTGATGTTATAACAAATTAAAAGGAGGAAATCCTTTTCAGAAAAAGTCAAACAGAGGAGTGAAATGGAGTGGAGCGAAACCACATCCATGAAAATCAGCCGTTTAACAGCCCTACGAGGATGAAACGAATAAAACTGACAACAGCAAATTGTCAGATGAACCAAACAGGTAAAATTATAAAGAAAATATGAAACCTACATGATCAAAATGATCTGATTCAAACAGGTAAAACATGAGCTTTTACATACCAGAAACTCATCCCGAATGAAGTACTTTGCCCTTGTGACGCGGGGATCCTCACCTGGCTCTGGTATTGCTGTTAGAGAAGAAGAAATCTAGTCACAATAAAGTCATTTTTGCACCGTGCCATTAAACACATCGTTCCTCCTGCTGAACAGGAGCTACAACTGGTAAAGCAGGCAAGGATGATGATTACTTAATAAAACACTGTGACCAACATTATTTGTTAGGCAGTTAGCTGATGCAATACTGTATACTTATTGGTTAAGATGGCGCCAAATGTAGTTTAATCCTCCGATGATTTTTTACTAGGTTGTTGTATTCAGACTCAACATGGCTCATCATCCACACTAAACCATTTGAATGTGTCGGTTACAACCACAGAAAAACGGATATGTGTGTTATGTACTGGACACCCACAGATATCAGTGTCGACCTCTTACCATCATCAGGTGTAGTGTAGCGTGCAAACTCCGGGAAATACTCCTCAATTTTAGATTTCCCTGCCAAAACCTTCTCAGCGAGCAGGTCCTGCTTGTTCAGGAAGAGGATTACCGAAATGGTCCGTAGCCACCTGTGGAGGGAAATGAAGAACGAGTTCAGTGCCAGATTTCTTTGGACTTTCGTTTAGGAACCCAGATATGCTACTGTTGCTGGAGAGTCCCAGCTTTTCGAGTGGCATTATGTTTTAATAGGCTTTGGCTGAAGAACAAGGTAATAATTTACTCTCTGGAGTTGTGGGCTAAAAAGGTCTTAGAGCGCCATAAACAGTCCATATGCTCCACGGGGAGAGAAGAGTCGAGGAAGAACTCTGTATCCGATCAGCGTCTACTCGAAGAAGGTTATGTTTTCAGTTTAGTTGATTTGTTTGTCAGCAGGATTACGGAAAAACTACTGGCCCGATTTTTATAGAAGAGTGTAGCATGGGTCAAGGAAGAACCCATTACATTTTGGAGTGGATATGCATTATTTTTCCACTTATGGAAATGTAAATACACACATATCATGCAATCAGCTAGAGACAGCCATATTTTGACATAATTCTAATAGTTTTGGAAATATATCCAGACATATATAGTATAGTGGTTGCACTTGCATATTTGCATATCATAGAAGACTGGATTATTGGCCTTGGCGAAGGTCTGCACTCTTCGAGTAACCTTCTATTTTAAAGTTTCCCCAGACTCCATTGAAAAAAACTGAAATTTTACCTCACAGAAAATGGCCGCTGCTGGTCTACCGCTGCCTCGATCAGTTAGTTTGTTTGTGCTATTTTGTGGCTTCGGCGAATAACTCACACAATAACTCAAACAAAATAACCAATCGAGGCAGCGGTAGATCAGCAACTCCTGTGTTCTGGTAAAATACTGTTTTTTTTCCCAATGGAGTCTGGTGGCTTTGGAGAGAGCATAGATGGATATAACGGCTTCAGTTCCCCGTTGGAAACATATAATGTATAGCTGTCTCACGGCAAGGTAAACTGGCGGAAATATTCTAAATATAGCGTACACTTAAACTAATATTGATTTTTTTTAGGTGGGCCTTTGTTTTAGGTGGCTTAAATACGCTTTATGCTGCCCCGTCCGTTGCTTTGCCTCCGTGCGGTAACTCCTGTCTGCTTCTCCAAGCTGGGGTCGTGCCGACAGTCATCTACTGTAGTTAATACACTGACTATGGATAAGCACCTCATACAACCCCACTTCAAAACACCCGAACTATCCCTTTAAGGTGCACACTTAAACTGAACAGAAATGTATTAATCTGTGAACAAAGAATTCGACTTTTGGAGTCTATCTTAACAGAGGAAAATGAACAGCCATAAAAAAAAAAAGTGGCGCGTGTGGCTTCATTCTCAAGACAAGAAGGCATTAAGTATTTCTTTTACTATGTTACAAAAAACAATATAAAATTAAAAATGGGTTAAAAAGAAGAATAGTGAAAAAGATGGTATAAAAAAAAAAAGGTATAAAAAGGCAAGGAATGGCCCAAAACACACGTCCCATGACACCTTTTACATCAATAGGAAGTAACACAGAGCATTTCAACCAGAGTGCCGGACAGCAGAAACTGTACTGACAAGATTTGCTGCACAAACTGTATAACTTTACTTCTGTACAATCTGACAGATAAATACTGTACCATTATTACATTAACTATGGCAGTGATTATGGGGCCTTCAGCTGTGCTCATCACATGCTGTGTGAGTATGCCACACACTTGTCTTTAGATTGACATCTTAGAAAATCCCACAGCATCAAAAACCAAGCTAACAGTAATTCTGTCTTCATCACTACATTAGTCTCTCACCTGTTGTTCCAGATGTTCTTGAAAAGGTTGAGGGCTTCCTGTAGTCTGTTGGTCTGATTGTCTTCTCTGATCACCATGTTGTAGCTGCTACTCGCCACCACAAAGATGATGGCTGTCACGTCTGTGTCACACACACCAAAAAACCACAGGCTACGATTAACACACCGAAGAGTAAAAACTGCCAAACACTCTTGATTAGCTTTAAGTTTAAATACACACAGACATGCATCTGGTAAAACTAGAAAATAAATGGACACAAATTAATAATAAAAACAAAAGAATGAGTCAGTCACTGCTTGTCACTGTTTTTCAGTAATTCATAAATAGTTTCATCACTACAATAAAGCAGATTAAGCTACAAACATCGTACCGTTAAAACACTGGATCCATTTCCGACGTTCATCCCTCTGACCGCCAACATCGAACATACTGTGAGACAGAGGAAGTTTAAAAGTTGAATTTGCATTGTACAGAAAGTACTTCAAATACCGAAACACAAAAAATCACGTGACAACGACGTATAATGAAGCAATACAAGACCCTCTCAATCAAATAAAAACATTTCAGGAAAAAAACATGAATTCATGAGGTTTATTATTCCATATCAATAAAAATTGCTTATTGTAATTTTAAACAATTTACTCTTTCGATGTTCTGCTAGCAGAGAATGTGGTTCTTCTTTATAAACTGTGGATACACTTCAACTACTTGTTCTTTGACTGTTACTTTCTTACCCGACACCGCGATAAATAAACTTTGTGGTAACTCACTGGAAATTGACTTTGTCTATTTGAAATCGTGTCTCGAAGATCCCAGACGTCAGCACTCTGCATCTCAACAGGTCCTGAAACACAGAGACACAACAGGACGGTGTTAGATATACAGTAGAAAGGGATACAGACATAGGATGTAGGATGTACTGTAGAAGAGAGATGTCAGGAAGACGGACATAAGAGGAGGATAACAAGGTGTTAAAGACGGGGTTATTAACAGGAGAAAAGGAGGAATATGGAGGAAATAAGCTCATGGACAACAAGTACTCTTATGATTTACAGATGAAATAAACTATTCCGCTCATCTATAAACATAGCATACTTTAAACTTCCTCTTAATTCAGGTCATAGTTAATAATTAATAAAGAGAGATGCTTTATGTTGAATATTACAATTTATTAAAGAGCCACAAATATTTTCGTTATTGTTTTAATCTGTCAATAATTATTTTCGATTGATTGATTTATTGTTTACTATATTACATGTCAGATAACAGTGGAAAATGCCCATTACAATTTCCCGCTTTTGTACCACCAACAGTCCAAAACTCAAAGATAGTCACAGAGAGACGAAGCAAATCCTCACATTTGAGAAGCTGGACACATAAACTGTGTCTGAAATCACACCCTATTTATTATATAGTGCACTATATTTACCCTCCGCCAGTTTATCTCACTGTGAACTCTGAGTGTAAAATATATGGGCTATAAGGGGCTCTCAAAAACTCAAGGATGGAACGACGGCATCGACAACGTTTCCTGCTTACAATCCCAATGCTTCACATTTTCTAGATGCAGAAAGTTACAGTTGTGTGACTGTACAGTTGTCATTCATGACACAAAAGGTCGTAGATTTCTAAGTGTCCAAAATCTTGATTAACTACTCACTATAAAGTAAACTACTGAGTAGGAGTGCAACGATCCATTAATCTGGATCAATATGTAAGGGGTTTATTTCACAACAATGACCCACTAGCTGTACATTATCCCGCTTATTACACGGCTACTTACTTAAGAAATCAATAATTTGACACAAAAACAGTCCTCCAACAGAACTGTGCCCATAGCAACGGTCTGTTATACATAGCAACGGTCTGTTATAAAGAAATAGCAGACCGCAGAACGCCGTGATTAACCAATCAGAATCGAGTATTCAACAATGCAGTGTAATAAATCTATTTAATTATCAAGCATCCAATATATCGATGCAAAGTGGAAACGTCGATACATCTCATCATCTTTAAGACACGCCCTTATTTTGAAATTCTTAACTGATAAAAAAAAACATTTGCACTTAAACATGAGAAATGTGGCACTTTATAGTGAACAGGAGATCTATTTTTATTCTTTTTATTAAAAATAATAGATTGTTTTTCATTTAAATGTCTGGAAGAGTTCAGTAATAAAATTGTCGAATCATATTTTAGTTGTTTTTTTGCGAGTTTATATAAATGTAACTGATTGTGTTAAATGGGCATTTGATATCGTCTCATATTGATTCAGGCCTCTGAATTGAATCGGATCGAAATTGTATCGTGGCAGACTTAGTGATATTAGCAAATATTGGATCATTGTCCAAAAAAATCAATATAATATTGTATTGTATTGATGAAACTTGGGATTTACACCGTCACTACTGAGGGTTTGTTAAATAGGAAGTAGTGAGTGAGTGAATGAGGGAGTGATTTCGGACATTTTCAGATGACTGATGACTGTCCCAATAAGCCATGACAGTGTGACAGTGAACGATCATGCGCAGTACTTGGACCATGAAACCGAAGCAGCTAAACGGTCGTGTCTAGAAGGTAACACGCAAATTGAAAAACTCTCGCAAGTTGGTCATGGTTAGGCATTGACTTCGAATGGTTAAGGTCAGGATAGGTCGTCGGGCAGTGAGTGTCGCGAGAGTATTTTTTTTTACATGTTTTTGCAAGTTTTCAAAATTTGGGGGTTACCTTATAGACACGACCCAGCCAAACAGAGTTCAGCCATCTTTAATCGTATTATCTACACCTGTGCTCTTCAAGCTGTGATTTGTCAAAAAGGCCTGTGTTTGGCATCTTTTCTTGATAAACGAATTAAAAAATTAATCGATTCTAAAAATTGTTGACGTGTAATTTTCTGTCTATCAACTAAACAATGAATTGACTAATTGTTTTAGCGCTACAGAGCACAGACGCAGGCAGAGAGTGCTTCAATATAACACTGAAAGAAGAAGTGTTTGTGTGTTGAACATCTCACCTGATCAGTGGGTGTGTAGTCATTCTGCCTGACCACATCAATCCTGTCTAAGAAGCTGCGAAAAGAACAGAAAAACACAAGCGGTTAGATCTTAGCTGCTGTGCTACATACAGGCACATAATAACAATATAATAATACAATAAAATGATGAATACACAATAACACAGTAAAACATGTCAACATTTCCACTGGCTGAATGCAACTTTGCAATATATTTACCAGCAGTGAATGCAACCACACTGGCCATTTTTTCCTACCATACTGTCTAACTTATGACACTGTAATAATGCACATGGTGAGAACAGTAAGGCCTCCCAACACACACACACACACACACACACACCGGTACATCCCAGTACATTAGTGGGAGCAGGAGAAAGATGGAGGCCGGCAGTCCCTGAGCAGCCACCAGGGGGCGTGTGTTTTAATTCACAGTGAGATCAGAAGCAGCCAGTCTGAGTCACCAGCAGCCGTTTGCTCTGTCAGACCAGAGAGAAGCCTCGTCAATGGAGCTGCTGTAGTAGTACTTGCACAGGAGGAGAGGTAGGTGTGTGTGTGTGTGTGTGTGTGTGTGTGTGTGTGTGTGTGTGTGTGTGTGTGTGTGTGTGTGTGTGCGTGTGCGTGGGCGGGAATGCAGCAGGCCTACGGTGAGATCAGATTTGCAGAGAGCGCCTACCCAAATGAATGTTAATTGTTCCGATGAACTGGCCTACATAACTGCTGCTTTTCAAGGTGTGTGTGATGCTTTCATGATGACTGTATCAGGGTCACCTGCTGGAGGAGTTCTACTGCAACAAGTCGGGACTCAAAACGAGGCTAAAGAAAGACACTTTGACTTGAGCATCTGTCAACATTTCTCTCACGTATCCCAGGCTGAAGAAGTTTTAAGAGTCTGACTAAACATCCCTCTTCGTGTACAATATGTGAGCACTCAGATGAGCAGACTGAGAGAGTTGCTGCTGGATGATGTTATATGACTTATACAAAATGTACTGTCTGCTGTCCTGACAGTACTTTCAGATGTACAGAAGAGACATTATGTGGGAAGAAGAAGAAGAAGAACAGGAGTTGCTCCGCTCCCCCAGTGGAAAGAGGAGTGGGCTGAACTCGGGCTACACTGAGAGGAATTTTTGGTGATTATCTCTAAGCTGAAGCGGCGACTATCATAAGTGTCCCACAAGCCTGCATCGATCAGACACGACCACTGCGGGTTTTCCCACAACAATTCCTCTGAAGGGTGAAACAACAACAAGTCAGCAGCAACGAAGCTACAGAAGCACTTACAGTATAAGGCATGTTTTGTATAGGTCTTACCATACCATTCACTACATTTAAGTCACTATTATATTAATTGTTTCCTCTTAAACCTTTACAGAGAAAGCTCCTGCAAAAAGACCCTGAATTCAGTTTGGTCATGTGTTATCACAGATCCCTAACTTTTGCCATTTGAAGAAGGACTGTGTATTGGCAAGAATTTGGCGATACGATAGGTATCATGATACAGGGGTTACAATTCAATATATTGCGATATTACGATGCTGTAAACAAGGCGATATATTGCAAATTTTTAACTCTAATTTTAGGAAAACTATCATAGTATAGGCACACCGGAACACACCGCCATATGCATAAAGTCGGAGTAAAAACGTTTACTTTTTTATGCTATCAGAACAGTGCCGGGATCTGCATTTGCATTTAACACAGGGGGCACATACACTGAGAGGGCGCAAATGAACTACAGTATTGATGAAGTTAATCTTTACATGTTAACTGTTTGTTAAAAACCGATACAGTGTTTTTGAGAATCAATACAATATCACAACACCCCTAATATGAAGCCCCAAAATACAATACTTTTTTTTTTTTCTTAGACAACACATTTACAAAATACAACATTAAGACACAGAATGTTAAAAACATTAACAGCAAACAAAAAGCGAAACATTAAACAAGTGTTATTGATATGAAATCTTACTGCCTGACTGCATTTTCAATTCCATCGCGATCAAAAGTCTCGGTAGACAGACTGGGAGGCCATGATGGATTGGGCGATAAAACACGTTTGAGACGCATTTATTTATTTGCTTTACCTATTTAACAATTCATTTTTCTGATTGGTTAATTTAAAAAACACTGATTAATAGGGGTGTGAGAAAATATAAAAAATATAGAGTATCGCAATATTAATTTTGTGATACTTTATCGATTCTCAAAAACAATAGTTTACATGCAAAGATGAACTCAATCATTGCTTTATTTAATTTGCAAAGACATGCATCCTCTCAAAGTAGTGATGTTGGATGTTACAGGGACTGTGATAAATGCAAATCCCGCTGTTTTGATTTTTTTATAGAAAAAAGTATTTTATGCACATGGTGGTGTGTCTTTATGCAATGACAGTTTTCTTAAAATTACATTAGCAATATATCGCCTTGATTATTGTATTGCATTGTATATTGAATCGTAACCCCGGTATCATGATACGTATTGTATCGCCAGATTCTTGCCAATACGCCGCCCTTGGGATTAAACAACCAGTGCCTGGTGAAACACAGCATTCCTAAAACTCTTTGGGTTGCAACACAATTCAAGTGACAGGTAAGCAGAAAAAACAACATTTTTTCTACACAACACTGTTTATTTATTTATTAATATTTGCTTGTGAATGACTAGATATCAAACATCTTCAGGCTTCTAAAAAAATATTCAAATAAAACAAGTAAAGGGTAAAACACTCTTTGGTTCAACGAGTCACAACAGGTACATGTATGCACACAGTAGCAATGGAGTTGTAAGTAATAAATTGCTAGATTTTTAAGAAAAGTATTACTTATTGCAGAGGTGTGCCACCTCATTAGAAATACAGACTACTAATGTCAGAAAAAAATGTATGTTTTTATGAAATATAATAGTTTCAAGTACAAGTTTCAAGTTTATTTGTCATATGCATCTAATCCCTAATATCAGGGAAACCCAGCAGAGGCGCTAATTTGCACAGAAAAGGACACATATTTAATGAGTGAGGTGATTGTTTACATGGTCAACTAATAACTAAAGATGCGTCAGGGCAACGCTTACCAACTCTGCTCATTAATTTCCTGGAAAAAACCCTGTACGGTAGCTAACGTAGACAAACGTACTAATGTCCCACCCTGTTTGATTCCTGCACGGCTGTCTGTTTTGACTGATCGTCTGCCCGGCGTTCTTACAACTAGAAAGGCAAGACGTTCGCTAGTAGCTGCCTCTCGGGGCAAAGGTATGCAACCCCCTCTGAGATAACTAGGAATGTGGCAAGCAGGGGTGAAATGTGACAGGAGGGCTGCAGGTAACACACTGAGAGGAACAGGGGGGGCTGGGTCTGCGGAAGCTATACGGTACTGGACGGACAAAGACACCGAGTCAGGAAGAAGAGAGCGTCGGTATGGAAGAGAAACAGAAGAGGACAAACAGTTTGGGGAACAAAGAGACGCCCACGTGAATATCTCTGCACAAATGCACACTGACACAGATATTCATATAAAAACACACACGGAGGCAATTAAAGCAGCCGAGCAGTCTGGTACCGTCGGCTCTCTGCAGGGGCCGAGTGGCTCAGCTGTTCCCACACCACAGCGCCTCTGCTGTGCCAGCACACCCAGAGCCCTCAGTGGACAACTGTTCAGCCCGTTACTCTCCACCTCAGACCCTGCGAGCGTCCTGTAACATCCCCACGCTGAGCTCCAGAACACATAAATAACCTGGATGTGACAGAATCTCAAAAGCTCTAATGATGACAGAGTTAACATGGCTGCCGCCGACATCTGCCTAGGCCAAACTCGTGTTTATCCACGGCTCTGGTCTGAGGCGGCGACACGCCCAGCACAAACACACACAGCTCAATTTTTAGCAGTTCTGCCTATTAATAGGAGAAGTGCCAATAATAACCGTGCCTAGTATAAGTTGAGCTAAATAATAGTGGCTGCCCCAGTAACAGAGAGGTCTGCGGTGTTATGAATAACCTGTCAGGGTTATTCTGGGGTAGCAGACAGGCTGACTTAAACTCTGGATATACACACAGGACTCTTGTCTGGTGAGTGAAAATAACACAGTATTTACAAGAAAAGATTAAGTGTATTTTTAGCTTTTTAGTGTAATTTTCACTTTGGTTCTGTTGGTTTGCAGGTTCAACAACTGTGGGGGAGTTTAATGTAGGACAAGCAAAAATGAATGCAAAAATTAACACATTATTTATGTACTTAAATCTGTATTATTTAAAATAATATTTTTTTGTTTTATTGCTATTTAAACATAAATAACCCTGTACACTTTTAATTTAATTTTAGTCAAATTTACAACAAATACACCAGTTAAGACTTGAAGAAGAAAAAAAGATGTTTAAGAAAAACTTAACTTTTAAATTTTGACTTTTTCTGACATTTCCAAAAATAAAGAGGCAAAAAAAATTTACTTTTGCAATTTTTCCTTTTTATTCATATAAAATCTAAAACTTCTTCCTGAAATAGACTGCTCTCAACATATTTATAGTACTCCCACAAACAGCAGTATGTTTAAACTATATCCCCTTCGGACACTCAAAATCAAAATTGCCAGTAAATATGACTTTTTTCTTCTGTGGCAAAGAATTTCCCCGACAATCAACAATCAAACTGAGATGATCTTTTCCATGCTGGAAGGACATGAGAAGCTCCAGCATCAACGGCAGCGTACAACAACAAAGCTGATAACCCTCCATCCTATAATGCGTGAATTCATCTTGTTAAAGAGGCAGTATTAGGACAAAGGATTACCCAGATTATGAACAAGTATACATCTTCAGCTCTACGCAGGATTAGGCCACTCTGAGCCGCACAACTGCGTTGACTCGTCTGGCCTTCACACACACACACACAGATGGACTGGAAAATATGTTGAGCTATTGGCTTAATTTACTTGGATAAAAAACATCTTTATAAACAACTTTATAAATGAGATAACACAAGCAGGTTTCAGAGTTTCACATGATAATTTAATACTCACTTCATGTGAACATATCAAAGGTTTTTTGGAAATGTCTCATTTATTTAAAAACAGACTGCATTTATCGTTAAAGAAGAAATAAACTGTAATGACAAACCAAACAATATTTTGTTCAAATAGTGGTATGAGTCTTGACAGGGTTTAATATGATACAAACGCAGAACATCTGGAGACCTTTGCCCTGAATCTGAGCAACTCGGCTGATCGGCTGTGTGACACACACACACACACACGGACACACACACACACGAGCTGGCTGGCACGATTACGTCCCTAAAAAAGTGCCTCTTTCCACATCTGCCAAAATCCATTTACGTCTCCCAGATTTTCAAAAGTTCAACAAGCATTTTGTTTTCATATTCACATCACGTCCTGTTAAAAGAATGCTAAAATCATCTCAAACAAAGGCTTGTTCATCGACAAAGAAAACAAATTCAACAGAAAACATTCATATTTCTGTCAAACTGAGAACTGAGAAGTAAAAATTGGCTAAAAAGCTCAGCATAAAAAGTGAAATTGTTTAATGTTACATAAATTGAACTTAGGGCCAGGTAGGAGGGTTAAAAAAAATAACAACAGAAAATATAGACCCTCCTTAGATATGTCTGTGATGACTCACTATTAAATTAAAAATAGTTTACTACTAATGTTACTAATTTTTATGTAATATGGATACTTAATATGGTGTTAAAATGTCATAAATTTCACAAGTAACAAAACGTATATGTAAAAAAAAAAACATGTAACAAAATGCCCCCAAAACGCAGCTTTTACTACATCTTTGTCAACAAGAAGTGCGTTAAACTACACAATTATCATGAGGTATTCAAGCTAAATTGCACAGCTTGGAAATTCAAAGCAAATTCCAGTTTCAAGCTCTGTAAACATGCAACTTTAAAAACACTTGAATTTGTCGCTTGAGGGCACTGAAATCAGACTCTGCACAAGAGAACATTGAAGCTTCACAAGTCTCCGAAACACCAAGTCAGAAAAGTCAGAAAATGGTCTTCCTCAAAGGGGGGGAAAAGATCGAGCACGGCCCGCCGAGAGGAACCATTGGAGGGGCTTTGCTGCGTCTCTGTACGTTAACGCTTCACATTGAGAGCCAACCAAACCAAAAGGCTTCACCAGCCAATCCTTAATCAAACACACACATCCAGAGAGAGAGAGAGAGAGAGAGAAAGAGGAGGAAAGAAAAGAGAGAGAAGGCTGTGTCTGACATTACAGCGCTGCTCCAAAAATAGCTCCCTGGCGCCCTGGCCTCCAGCTTGGTTGTCATGGCGACAGAACCACAGGCGCTATAAATAGACAATCGGCTCCAAATCTTGTGTGACTGGAGTGAGGCCAGAAAGAGGGAGAGACAGACAGGGAGAGAGGAGAAGAAGAAAGAAAGAAAGAAAGAGAGAATGACAGATAGAGGAGAAAAATAAAAAAGAAAGAATGGTAGAAGAGGGGGAGAGAAAGAGAGCAAGCAACAAAGAGATACAGAGAGAGAGAAATGCAGGGAATGGAGTGGGTTAGAGAGAGAGAGAGAGAGAGAGAGAGGAAGAAGTGCAAGAAAGAGAGAAAAAAAAGGAACAAAGAACAAATTAAAGAAGTTAAGACAAGAAAGGGAAAAACTAAAAATGAACAAAGTAAGAATCAAAGAAAAGAAAAGTCAGAAAGACAAACAGAATGAAAGAGAAACACAAAAATGGATAGAAAGAAAGAAAACAACACACGGAAAAGAAACAAAAGAGAAAGAACAGGTTAAGAAAGGCAAGAATTAATGAAAGTACAAAAAGAATAAGAAACAAAAAAGAAGACAGAAAAACAAAAAAATAAGGGAATAACATACCAAAAGAAAGAAAAAAGACAAAATAAGAATTTAAGAATCAACAAAAAATTACAAGACCGAGAGAAAAGTGGCGAAAAAAGAAAAACTGAATAAAAAAAGAGACAGAACATGAGAGCAAAAGAAAGAAAAGAAACAAAAAATACACACAATTAACAAAGAAAATAAAGGTAAGTAATAATAAGGAGAAAAGGAAGGTAATAAAGGAAAAACAAATTTACAAGAGAAGAAAAGGAAAAAATAGGCAAACAGTGTTTGAAAATAAAGACAGAAGAGAAAAGAGTAAAGCTCGTACTGTACTGGGAACACTGGCCTGTGAAACAGCAGCTGAACACTGGGAGCGGCACAATCACTGAATACACACAGCATTCACTAAATCACAATACAGTGAGATTGCAGCAGCAGACATCTCGCTCGCCTTAAACACTTGCTCATGCTACATATCACAGCACGTTTCACATCGGAACATATTCAGAACCACACCACACTGAAGTATTGACACTACAACCCCCCTCGCCAAAATAAATCAGTTTGTCTTTGCCCGTCGCTCATACACACTCCCCACATCCTCGCAATGAGTCAGAGACTCAATCCGAGCCATTTTCTGTCCCTGCAGAAACACAACCACACATCACAGAGAGAGAGAGAGAGCGAGAGAGAGAGAGAGAGAGAGAGAGAGGGGGAGAAAGAAGAGGGAGGATGCCGGAGAAGTAAATCAGGGGGACTCCGGCACATGACGGCACATTATCGCTGGGACAAGATTTCAGAGAGTCGACGGATAATAAACACCGGCTGGTATCGCAGCCAGGCGACACATAACACAAACAGACTCGTCTTACACAAGATACACAATTTTCTCTAAACATCTGGTTAGGGACAGTTCTGCCAAATATATATTCTTCCTTGGGCTGTCAATCGATTAAAATATTTAATCGCAATTAATCGCATGATTGTCCAGAGTTGATCGCAAATTAATCGCACTTTTTTTTTATCTGTTCAAAATGTACCTTGAAGGGAGATTTGTCAAGTATTTAATAGTCATATCAACATGGGAGTGGACAAATATGCTTGCTTTATGAAAATGTATGTATATATTTATTATTGGAAATCAATTAACAACACAAAACAATGACAAATATCATCCAGAAACCCTCACAGGTACTGCATTTAGTATAACAAATATGCTCAAATCATAACATGGCAAACTCAAGCCCAACAGGCAACAACAGCTGTCAGTGTGTCAGTGTGCTGACTTGACTATGACTTGCCCCCAAACTGCATGTGATTATCATAAAGTGGGCATGTCTGTAAAGGGGAGACTCGTGGGTACCCAGAGAACCCATTTTCATTCACATATCTTGAGGTCAGAGGTCAAGGGACCCCTTTGAAAATGGCCATGACAGTTTTTCCTTGCCAACATTTAGCAACATTAACCTCCTTCCCAATAAGCTAGTATGACATAGTTGGTACTGATGGATTCCTGATGTTTTTCTAGCTTCATATGATGCCAGTATCTTCACTCTAGCTTTAAAACTGAGCCCGTTACAACCTCCGAAAGATCGATTGCATTAATGCATTGAAGAAATGTGTCGTTAAAACGAATTTGCGTTAACACGTTATTATCGTGTTAACTTTGACAACCCTAATGCTTCCATATTTATTATAAATAAATAATAAAGTTGGTTTGAAGCCTTTAATAAAAACTTGATATAAAGGCCTAAAAATAAAGAAAATCCACAGCGCGTTTCCCAATGCTGGCTTTATAATAAGAGTTAAACAAGATCCCAACTGACAACTAATGGTTATTTGTATTATCAAATAATCGTTTACTCTACAAAAAGCCAAAATTACAGTGCAAATTAATATCTAAAATACGTTTCCAGAGCTCAAGGAGAGGTCTTTAAAAAGGGACAGTTCACTCCAAAATCAAAAATACATATTTTTGCTCTTACCTGAGCAACGGAGCAAGCGAAGCAGCTGCACCCCCACTATTAGACTTTTTTGATCATGCAACTTTGCTATTTTTAAACATTTGAGCTAGTTTGGATTACAAATATGTTATATGTGGCCGTTAGTATATGAATTGAAACCAGGCGGACTGTCATTAGTGCGAGGGGTCTGCGGCGATGTCAGCAACCCATCCAACCTGTCTTGAAACACGCACCCCGTCTCGTTTACCATGCTTTGTGGGTGTGACATTTTTAGCCATGTCATCCCCATTCTTAGATACAACCAATGTGTTTATGATTAAATTGTTTACTGGAGCACACTGTTCCTCACAGAAGCAGCCTCTTAATTTTGCTCTCAAACGGCACCAGATTGATGCATTTAACTTTCTGAGGTCCATTCACCACAGTCTCACAGAATCCTGTGGGAAACACTGTAATATATAGTGCAATATAAACTGAGCTTTGTAGGGAAAGAGCAGCTTTATTGGTCATGATTGAAGGCTCTATATTGCAGGAAATGGCACTTTCAGGTGTTAATTAAATGAAATATTTCCTGCCATACCTCCCATTGTCTGTCACTAATCTTGCACCCACGCTTTTAACTGGAACTAGGCACCCATGCCTGTAGTGCTATTTATCAATCTAGATTGTTTCGTCCACGAGTATATGTGTTAGTGTTGTCAAAAATATCTAAGTATCGATACACGAGTACCAGCTGCACTTTCTTCTCTCTCTTCTGTCCAACAGCGAGTGGACACACACACATACACACACTGCTATTTATCTTTTAGTACAAATCTAAAATCTTATGCCCTCAATGCTGTCAATTTTTCCCCGTTGTATCAAAATTGGTATCGAATATCAATATTTATCAAGGTATTGTATCTAAGTTAGAAATTCCAGTATGGTGACAACACTAATATGCACGCTTTATTCTGCGCAGTGATACGGTTGACGGGTGTAGTTCGGTAGAAAGAAAATAGTTCCTACAAAAAGCTGCTCACAACAAGGTCTGTAGATTATCTCGAGTAAACAAGTCACGATTTCTGGAAAGAGAAATTGCTGCTGAGCTATTTTAAATGTAGTTTATTGGCACTTTGAGCACCACAAGCCGAGTGCCATCTAGTTCCATTATATTGGAGAGAAGGCAGACATCTCTACGGCCGATATCTCCAACGCTCGGCAACTCCCACCAAAACCATCAACATTGACAAATAGCACTAAAGGTAAGAGGAAAAATATGTTTTGGATTTTGGGGTGAAGTTACTTGTTTTATCTACTTGTATGTATTTGGGCCTAAACAAAACAGAGAAAAGCAGCAAATTTTCACTTTTGAGAAGCTGGAACCAATGAAAGTTTGGCGTTTTAGTTTGAAAAAATGACTTTATGATGAATTAATTGTAGGGCTGTCATCGACTAAAGAAATCCTTAGTCGACTAACAATCATACGATTTTGTCGACTAATTGATTAGTTGATTTAATCGACAGATTTGTAAAACTGAGTTTCTCCACAAAGAATCACACAAAAGCACCATAATAAATTCCTCTGGCCCGTGATGCACACGTATACACTGCATACTAAACAAATACGTGTCACTCCATTTTCAAGAACATATCACTGGTAAACACTGCTCAAAAGGCCAAAAGGATGCGCTGCATTTGCTTCTATCATACCATCCTCATGGCTGCACAGTAAACATGAAGCTGCATCCAGCGGCGGGTTAGCATAGCTTAGCATAAAGACTGAAAACAGGCTCTGTGTTAAGGTACAAAACCTGCCTACCAGCTCACTGATTAACACTTCATATCTTATTTGTGTAGTTCTTACAAAAAACAAAGTGTAGTTTGGGTTTTACGGGATGTTATGTGCCAGACTATATTTGGGTCGGATGCTGTAACTTCCTGAAGCCTCCGCCGGTTGCCTGGCAACCTCACAGTGACAACAAGAGACCAGGAAGTTGGAACTAGGGACTGTTTTGCATTTGTGTTGGAAAAAAATACTTAAAAATGAGTCATGAATAGCTAATTTTCTATATAATATAATATAATTCAGTATAATATTATATAATATCTTTAAGACAAAAAATATATTTTATCCAATAGTCTGTTCAAAGTTCCAAAGTTAACAATTATATAAAATCACATTATATATTATATATTAGTCAACCAGGTCAGAATCTGTTAGATCAGAATATTTCAGTACAAAGTTTACAACTCTCTGATCTCAGTATGGATGAAACAACAGAAACCTGACAGGCCTCCTCTTCTGAGTCAAAACAAACCCTTTCGCCTCCGTCCTGTTAGGGGACACGGTCACGCTGTTTGGACTTTATATGTGAATTGACTACAGTGGACGGAAAACAACACATCCACATGTAATCAAGGACAACAACATCCTCGCAAACAAAGTGTGTGACCATATAAGGCATCAGGAAGCGTTGATAAAAAAAACAACAAAAAACACATCATAGAGGAGCATGACGGAGCAAAAACACAGTCAGGGAAGCTTCAGTGACTTCGCTCTCATCAGACAGAGACAACGAAGCATCACCAACTTCTTCTTCCCTTTTTTATTTTATATCATGACATGAATTGGATGATATGATTGTTTTTTTAAAAAGGCAGAGACGGGTGTGTATGGAGGTGGTCCTGACTTTTCACACGCTGATCCAGGGTTGACGTTTTCATTTAACGCTAACAACCTTCATCAATAATGCTGAAGTTGTCTCTCTCCTAACACACTCGCTCATTCTTTCTCCTTCTGCAGCCTGCCTGGGTTAAAAATAGCTCTCCCCTCTCTCTTTCTCTGCTTCTCCGTTTACATAAGCACACAGTGGGGGGAGGGGAGCACTTCCGGTCTGGCCACCCAGCCCAGCATCTGATCCATAACACTGGGGCTGCTGGGTGTGGGAGAGGAGGGGAGGAGAGAGGGGAGGAGAGACGAGAGGGGAGAAGAAGAGAGGAGAAGACGAGAGGAGAGGAGAGGAGAGGAGGAGAAGAGTGGAGAAGACGAGAGGAGACGAGAGGGGAGAAGAAGAGATGAGAGGAGAGGAGAGGAGAGGAGTGGAGAAGACGAGAGGAGACGAGAGGGGAGAAGAGAGGAGAAGAAGAGAGGAGAGGAGAGGAGAGGAGAGAGGGAAGCCCTCTCTTTCTCTATTTCAATCTGTCTCTTCAATCGTTTCTCTTCTTCAATCGTTCTGTCTCTCCGTTAGCTCGCAACTCTCTCGGTCCACAATCACATTTCTAACCAGGAAGGTTTGTCATGATCATTTTGCAGAGAGCCTCAGCAATGAGGAGCAATTGATCTTTCCAGTCTTTACCAGCCGCACACCGTCGCGGCTGGTAAAGACTAAACCAGTGGTCCCCAATCTTCTTAGCTTGTGACCTTTTACAAAAAAAAGGCAGTGTCATGTTTCTAATAGGGGTGGGGGGAAAAAATGTATTCACCTATGTATCGCGATTTTTTTTACGATTTTGAAATTGATTTGTTAATACCAGAATTGATTGCTTCATTTGAGTGAAGGTAGAAGGAAGTTACCGCTTTGAATGTTGTAGTCAGAGTAACGTGACGTCATATCCGTTCCGTATCCGTCAACCAAAACAACGAGCAGAAAGTAGAAAACAGCGGAGGGTCCACGTGGATACAAACTGCACCCTCAAATTTTAAATCCAAAGTAGTAAACACTACACATACAGTAAAGTATGGAAACACTTTGGGTTTCACACATTGCCAGGAAAAGCAGAGCTAAACATGGCTAAAGCTGCATGCTATCGTATTGCGATAACATGAGCGTCAAGCCAGCCGTCACTCACATCTCCGTGGTCAAATCAGCTGATGCTACAATTGCAAAAAAAAAAGCACCCATGTACTGACATTTATGTTAAATGCATTCAAACGGCCCAGATGTTAACAAAGGGAACTGTATATACCATATACATCTATGGAATTAAGATCGATTGGATTATATTCACTAGTAGTTTAAAACATTACATGTAATAAATACCACTAATTTGTGAGGGAAATGTCTTTATTCTTTGATTTTTGGGTTGATGGAAAAAATGTAATAAATAATGCCTGACAATGATAATGATATATTTGACTTCACGACATCTCTGACTACATACATCCTGAAAATCAAACATTTTTACTGTATTAACTTAGTTATTGTCCAATGTAAAAGTCCCAAGAAGTGTATGATTCAACTTTTTTCCCATGGTCTCTAGTGTTAAAAAAGTTAACAAAAATCTGAATAAATCGTAATATCAAATCACAATACTTGTAGAATCGCAATACATATCGAATCGGCACCTAAGTATCGTGATAGTATCGAATCGGGAGATAAGCGTATCGTCCCACCCCTAGTTTCTAATGTCTATCAGTCTAATGTCTATCAGCACGTTCACCAAAGAATGATTTCCGCGCTAAACTTCTCAGATGGTTTCATTTAATTTCTCTCCAATATTTCAGCAAATAAGCAAATACTAGAGAAAAGTCCAAAATAAGAAGATTGATCTTGTGACCCTATGGATGGAAACAACTGGACTAAACTTCCTAACTTTACATAAAGTAGTTAAAACTAGCTCCACTTCAACCAGCTACGACAGTGTAATGTTACTTAAAAATCGATTGATCAGCATTATAATTTCATAATGTAATAATATGTCACTCACAGGGGACATTTTTCTGCAAAATAGTACTTTTACTTTTGATACTTTAAGTACATTTTGCTGTTAATATTCATGTATTTTCACTTAAGTAGGAGTTTGAATGCAGGACTTTTACTTGTAATGGATCATTTTACTTGAGTACTTCCTCCACCACTGCATAAAGTTACATATACCAAAAAAAACAACTACCTCACACATGCATGTCGATGCACCAGCACATACTGTACACAAACACACACACGCACACACACACATGCGAGAGAGTCGGCAAGCCTCCGCCCTCCAAGAGCTCTGGCTTCATGTGACCACTGCGTGCCTTATAACAGAGGCAGGCCTGACTGAGATCAAAAGGCGGATAAGAAAAAAAAAATACCAGAAAAGAAAGAAAGAAAAAGTTTGGAAACAGAGGAGGGAGAGCCGGGACGAGGGAGGTTCGGGAAGCTCAAGAGTTTTGGGGGGAAAGTAACTTGTCTCAGCCTTTGAAACAAATAATTTCAATACGCAAAACACCGACATTGACAAGAATCAGCAGGGCTAAGACCAAATCGCTGTCACCGACCGAAGACATACACGTACACAAACCACCAGGTCAGTGTTTTAGTTGTTTGACAAGACGGCTAACAAGACTGCAACCTAATAGAAAAGTCTACTTATTTGCCAGCACATAACAGTGCAACTTTTGCAACAGCTCAATACACAGCAGGACAATCTGCAATCAAACACCACAAAATCTTAAAGGATAAATCTGGTGATGATCTATGTTATTCTCATTGTCAATAAATCCTATGAAAAGACTAAATTAACCAACATAAATTGATCCTACTAACAAGTATCGCCTGTATAGCCAAAGCCTGATATGGCTTACTCTGTGCCGTAGACCTCCATTGTTAAGAGTCTAAAGCCACGCGACGCTGCTCCGCGACGCTGTTCTTGGACACGGTGGTGCTTTTAGCAAAATGCTAACATCTGCGTGCTAACATGCTCACAATGACAATTCTAACATACTGAAGATTAGTTTAATGTCTACCATATTTACCATCTTGGTTTAGCATGTTAGCATGCAAATATTTTCCACTTAGCACTAAACACAAAGTGCAGCTGATAAACCAAAGTATTGGACAATTTGAAATGTAGTACTGATGAAGATGAAAACTCAGGGGATCACCAAAGTTATTACAATTCATCCTGATGTGGACTTCAACCTGTGAACCAAATTTAATGGCAGTCGTTCCTATGGTTGTTGAGACTAGGGCTGTCAATCTAATAAAATATTTAATCGCCATTAATCGCATGATTGTCCATAGTTAATCGTGATTAATTGCAAATTAATCACACATTTTTTATCTGCTCAAAATGTACCTTAAAGGGAAATTTGTCAAGTATTTAATACTCTTATCAACATGGGAGTGGGCAAATGTGCTTGTTTTATGCAGATGTATGTTTATATTTATTATTGGAAATCAATTAACAACACAGAACAAAGACAAATATTGACCAGAAACCCTCACAGGTACTGCATTTAGCATTAAAAATATGCTCAAATCATAACATGGCAAACTGCAGCCCAACAGGCAACAACAGCTGTCAGTGTGTCAGTGTGCTGACTTGACTATGACTTGCCCCAAACTGCATGTGATTATCATAAAGTGAGCATGTCTGTAAAGGGGAGACTCGTGGGTACCCATAGAACCCATTTTCATTCACATATCCTGAGGTCAGAGGTCAAGAGACCCCTTTGAAAATGGACATGCCAGTTTTTCCTCGCCAAAATTTAGCGAAGGTTTGGAGCATTATTTAGCCTCCTTTCCAACAAGCTAGTATGACATCGTTGGTACCAATTCACTCTCGCTTTAAAACTGAGCCCGCCACAACCTAAAAATCGTAAGTTGCGTTAATGCGTTAAAGAAATTAGTGGCGTTAAAATGCATTTGCGTTAACGCGTTATTATTGCGTTAACTTCGACAGCCCTAGTTGAGACATTCTTGTCAAAGCCACTAATGTGCGTCATTAAGATTCATCGTCAGGGCACAATGACTGTCTGTACTAAATTTCATGGTAATCCATACAATAGATGTTGAGATATTTCAGTCTGGCTCAAAGTGGTGGACCAACTGACAGACCAACGTTGCCATCCCTATAGAGCCACGCCGCCATCATGGCGAAAAATGATTAGAAGCATATCAATGAGCCACACTGTTGCACTGAAGGACATGTTTCTGCATTACACTGAACATGGACACTCTAGTTTATTCTCTATGCTGTAACACACTACGCACTAGTCAGAACAGACACACTGTGTAGGTAGCGCAGCATTCATTGTCACCTTATGAACCTTGACACTTTGCCCTCACGGTAACCACATGCCAAAACGACCAAGCACTCCTCAGTGCGAGTATATTATATGCATGTGGACTAAAGAGTCACAGAGAGAAAAAGGAAGCACGTCTTTGTGTCTGCCTCCACAAAATACATGTACTGTATGTTTAAATGCAAATGAATGTATGGAGGTGGAAAAAAGGAAAGGATTTTTTTTTAAAAAGAGACTTACTACTGTGCGCAGTCGATGAGTTGATATTCGTTGGACCTTTCCCAGCAGGCCCGCACACCCTCGTCCTGCCAGAGGAACTTTGCATGGTCATAAAACTCCTGGAAAGAGAAAGAGGGGTCTGGATCAACGGCATACCACAACCAGAAATAACTGCGAGTCAAGCTCTCCTTTTAGGATCCCTGAAATAAAGATATGATATCACAAAAAGATCAAAAGGAAAAGTGTGTGTGTGCGTGTGAGAGAGAGTAAAACAAGAATCGTATATAGCAATTCTTATTATTTATCTTTTTTATTTTTCAGAGAGAAGAGATGAGAAAAGAAGAAGAGCTGTTTCAGTGAAGACCCAGTGAACACGACCCCCCATCCCTGGCCTCCAAAATTACAGATACGAATAAAAACGTACTCACGTAAATTGTTGGAGAAAGTGCAGGTTGCATATTTACTAGGGCTGTCAAAGTTAACGCGATAATAACGCGTTAACGCAACATGTTGTTGTTGTTGTTGCCTGTTGGGCATGAGTTTGCCTTGTTATGATTTGAGCATATTGTTTTATGCTAAATGCAGTACCTGTGAGGGTTTCTGGACAATATGTGTCATTGTTTTGTGTTTTTAATTTATATCAAATAATAAATATATACATACATTTGCATAGAGCAAGTATATTTTCCCACTCCTATGTTGATAAGAGTATTAAATACTTGACAAATCTCCCTTTAATGTCCTTTTTGGTAAAAAAAAAAAAAGGGCGATTAATTTGCGATTAATCGCAATTAGATATTTTAATCGATTGACAGCCCTTAAATTCACACGTTTGCTAATGAGCTACTCGTCTACAGTACAGAGCGCGAAGAGGCAAATCTTCCAGTGGGTTTAATCATCGATCATTAATCGATCAAACGAAAATTAATCAGCATCTATTTTGATAATTGAAAAATGGTTTGCCTTTCTTTTTTTTTTTTTAAATAAAAAAATGCCAAACATTTCCTGCTTCCAGTTTCTCAAATGTAAAGATTTGAAGCTTTTATTTGTTTTACATGTCAGTAAACTGAATATCTTTGGCTTTTGTACTGTTGGTAGGAAAAAAAACAGATATCTGAATATGTCACCTTAGGCTGTGGGAACTTCTAACAGGCATTTGTCACTTTTTTTCTGATATTTTATAGAGGAAAAGATTTATCGTGAATACAATGGGCTTAATTAAGATTAATTGATAAGGAAAATAATCATTAGTTGCAGCCTTAAAGAGAAGAAATAGAAAAGAAGAGAGAAATAGTGTCATGATCAGACATAAACTACACTGAATGCAGCACACAACAAATGATGGACTTCACACATTGGTGGATGGTAATATAGGAACAAGTTGGCATCTCTGGATGATATCTATGTCCCTGGCTTGAGACCGTATTTCCCGTCCAAGTCTGGGCGGGTGAAAGCGTCTAAGGACAGATGGAGGGAGGCAGTGATACTCCCTGGCTCAGTTAGTAGTTGAAGGCCGGCTCGGAGAGGAGCGGCAGATGAGCGGGCTCTGACAGAGGCAGGAAACAGAACAGTTCAGCGAGTTCATGAAGAAACGGAGAGCTTTGTACGGACACAAGGCTTGGCTGTCACTACACAGGGGCCTATCTCTTCACTACGATCTGCAGCGGGTCACATACAACACGGTCAAGCACAAATAAGCCATTATGAGTCATAGAGTTACACTGTACAGCCTTAAAAATACTTGATGTGACTGAGAGGAGGCAGGTTTTGCAGTGACCACCGCGTTATTGACGGATAGACACAAGTTTGGAAAAGTAGATGTGATAAATGGAACGAAGTCTGTTTAAAAATAGCGGTTTTGTTTGTCAGTTATTTTTCTTACGTTAAACTAAACTGTCAAACACGAGTGATTATTGATTAATTTGCACCCCAAAGAGCGATTGGAGATTTAAATAAAAGGGGTAAACAGAGTTTGGTTTGCAGTATAACTTAGCACACAGTTAAGGAAATGTAAGTTGATCAATGAGTTTACTTAGTAGCAAAAAAAATACTACTCCTTTGTGTTCCCTTTGTTATCCTTTGCTCTTATTTCCTTGAGAGTTAAAGTCAGATTCTAGCTAAAACTAGGAAGCCTCAAAGAGTATCAATCGGGCAAAATGTTTCTCAGGTAATTTACAGACTCAAAAAACCCTGAAAGAACCAGATTAAAGTAAAAGTAAGTACTAAATGGGAAAAGACTTCATTCTGTGAGAACGGTTGTATTTAGAGGTAGGGCTGCAACTAACAATTATTTTTATTATCGAATAATCCTCTGACTTTTTTCCCCAAGTCATTATTTAATCTAAAAAAGAAAAACATAAAATAGTGAAAAGTCACCACGTCTGAAGGTCCAAAGTGAATTGCTTTCTTTGTCCCAACAAACCCAAAAGTATTCAAAAGTATTCAAAAGTATTAAAAAGACAAAGAAAAGCAGCAAATCAACACAATTGAGAAGCAGGAAGTAATGAATGCTTGCCATTTTTGCAAGTGTTGAATCAAAAATAGTTGCAGATTCATTTTCTATCGATCCATTAATTCGATTCATTGTCTCAGTTCTATTCAGAGTTGAAATGTTTAGTTGATTAATTCGTCGACAAAACACATTTTAAAAGTGATTTATCAAACAGAAATACTAAACTTTTGCTGGTTCAAGCCTTTTTCTTTGTTTTATAATTTAATTTATTTTGTTTTTGTCATAATAAATCAAATATCTTTAAGTTTTCAGACTGTTAATTAGACTTTGGCTCGGCAGCTCTAATTATGTTTAACAGTAGCTATATTAATAACAACATTGCAGCAGAATAATTAAGTTTTACATACAAAAGCTAATTGAAGTGATCAGTTCATGAACACAGTAGATGACTGTCAAAGAAATCATAGTAGTTCTGTGAGGCAACCAACAGTCTAAATGAGCCGTGAATTTTATTTGAGGAAAGAGGAAAATGTTTCATGAGCAGCTTTAAAAAGTGAAACTTTTTGTTGCTAATCAACAAAATATAAGAATCAAGAACGATGAGAAAACTACTACAGCAAACCAAATACATTATCCTATAAGTGTTGGGCTTTAAATTCTCTAATTTCTAACAATAGCATGCAACCATTTTCTCTTTCTGCTTGTCGGATCGGAGGTCACCAAGGTCAACTTCAGGCTTTTCCATCGGTTTCTCTTTGAAGTGTATTTTTTATCAGAAAGTTTATTCATGGCTACAAGTAAAATTCAAGAGAGTTTGACAGAAAAAGAAAACAGACAGCGCTCTAAAGACGTGCTGCAGAATTATACCATTCACTTTGAATTAAACTGCTTTATAGACTTAGGTTGAGAAAAAGGTATTGTGAGTAATCTGCCAGGTGGTATGGTATGTTGGGCTCGATATGTTAAAATATTGTACGAATTTTTTCTGAGATATTAATCATTTTTTGGGGCAGAACTCTTTCAGATGTAGGAAATGCATTTAATAAATTCCCTCCGTAGTCTTGAAGTGACGTTCAAGACTATGCTGCAGTATGAAGTGGGTTCAGAGAGTGTCTCTGTTTATACAACATCTACTTCATGGCTGTCCGTTCATGTCTGTTGTTGCTCTTAATGACGTTTCTCCCCTTTTTTTCCCTGTTGAAATGTTTTTTTGTACAGTTTGTCCTGAACAGAGCGTGTTGTATGTTGTAAAAAATTGTAAAGCCCTGCAAGGCAAATTTGTGATTTTGAAGTATTTACAGTAAATAAAACAGACTTTGACTACAATGCGTTGTCACTGTACTGTACTGTACTGGGAGCTCAGGAGAGGTGGGCATGGCAGCGATCGGTCTGAGCAAATAACCTCAGTAATATTTCTTTATCTTGCATCAAAGTTGATCCATTTCATTACTAACATTTTAGGAGAGAAAATACTTTTTTTTTTGTGAATCATAACTACAAGGATTACTGATTAGAAACAAAGCTTGAAAGGAAATCAAGACTTTGGAGATTCAATCCAGGCCTTGTGCTTATTTTCTCTCCCTCTCTTCCTCCTCTGCTGAAGGCAGAGTCAACCAGTCCAACTGGTTTCCAGTAGGCCCTAAGGCCAGGCGAGGGGGAGCGGGCTGAGGAGGAAGAGGAGGAGGAGGAGGAGGAGGCGGGTGGAGGAGTTGGAGGAGAGGCTGAGCCTATAAAATAGTTTTCTACTGTATTCTCTTTTCCTGAACAACCACTCATTCACTTCAACGGGCAGAATTGAAAGCCAGAGCTTCCGACGCTTCGTTAAACATTACTTTAACCAGGTAACCGGCTATCATTGTGCTAAAATCACCATTTAAAATAACAACTGTAACCCTGCTTTAACCCTCCACACCCCACAGGAAAACTCTGGTCTTTCCCTCCTCAGTGGACGTCTAGTGACTGACTGACTGACAGCCTGAGGGAAGGGTCAGCTTCAGACAGGCCCGCATCATAAATTTGCCACGAAGTAACAGAGACAATATCAGGAGACTTCCTTTTGCTTACACACAAATACTCTCACTGCTGCTAAAAACAAATCGACGACCAGTTTAAACGCCAAGGCAATATCGTGCTGGAAAAACCAGGGAGGACACAGTGTTCTTCTTCTCCCTCTATACGTAACCTGTATCATATTGGAAAACAGATCAGATGCTATCTAACCAATAGCTATTTACTTACTTATTTCATAGATTCCAAGTTGGATTAATAATTTTTCGCAGTTTGACGTCGCATCTATTCTCTAAATGTTTGTTCCACTGATTGATTAAAGCTACATCTCACTTATTTAAATTTGTGAGACATTTAAATCTGCAAACACACTTTTGTCTTTTGGAACATCATATCAAATCAAAAAAATCTACTTTGAATGATTTTATACACATTTCCCATTTAAATCAAACAAGGTATCTTTGAAAACCTAATCAAAGAAAATTGATTCGAATTTAAACTAAATCAGAATAGTTTGATTTATTGGGGTTTATGACTGCTGGTCATGAGTTCTTATTGATATACTTAAATGTACCAAAAATTATGATTATTTTCATTTGATTTATTGAAATTTCCTAAAGCACAAAATGATGTATTCAAATGTCTTTTTTTGTTTGACCAGCAGTCCAAAGCCCCCAAAATATTAAATTTCCAATGATATCAAACAGAGAAAAAGCAGCAAATCTTCACATTTCTGAGTTTGGAAACAGGGACTTTTTTACCATTTTTTTTGCTTGAAAATAACTTAAATGATTAAAGCGATCACCATAATTGTCACGTTATTTTTGTAGACTAAATATTGCGCTCAATCAAAAAGTTTCATCATAATCAGTTATGGTTATATTACCATTTTGAACAATGCAGTGAGTCTCTGAGCGGCCGCCAGGAGCAGACTGCAGCTCAGGGGGGAATCCCTCAGAGCCTCTGTGTTTCTGGAGGACGGGTCCCTCTAGACACATTTAGGGTTATTACAGACAATCAATGTTAATAGGCGCTGGGGATCTCTCAGGTGAGAGGCTCATTCAATTGACAGCGTCCCCAGCGGAAGCACACCTGCTAATTACTGAATCACTGCGCAAACACACCGGGCGGACTCATGAAGGCCGCCGTGGGAGGTACCTCACTCACCTACAGCACACCTACTGAGCCGGCTAGATCTGACTGACACTACTCAACAACGTTTAATAGCAGTTATAGTGAGACGTTGAGACCAATTTCACAACAAAACATCTAAAAAAAAATCAACAACGTTCAAAAATTGAAGCTGATTTGCATTATCAGCTTGATATCTTGCGAGGTTTACACAGAACAAACCAGACTGTGATTAAGTCTGTTTAAAATCTTGATTATAAAACATGTAATTAAGTTCACGGCTTCAACTAATTAACGATTATTTTCATGAATCGATCGTATGGTCTATTTAATTTAATGTCAAAAAAATTGTTGAAAAATGCATGTAATGTCCTGTTTTGTCCAACCAACAGTCCAAAAACCAGTTCAGTTAAATATCACAGATGGAACCAGAGAAGTTTTGGCATTTTTGTGTGAAAAACATGATTTAAATAATAAGTTGATGAACAGAATTGTTGCCAAATACTGCCTTTGGTGTAAAGATGTAATACTTTGATGATACAACACTTGCATTGACCTCCAGATGACATTCGACTGAGAGGTTATTAGTATAAAATGGGACTTGTAGTTGAAAGAAGGAAAAAAAAATAAGATCAATAGATCCCAAGGTGGTTAACTTACCGAAGGAAACTCAAAATCCTTCTGGTTTACTTGGTTCATAACATAATCGATTCGGCATTGGTTTGCAGGACAGGCTAACTTGCATGGCGGTGTGAGCGTAGTCATGGCAGACACAATCGTCTGGATGGAGGGAACAGAAGAAGAAAACATAATGCAATAATTCTTTAAAAAGAAAACACTGCAACACGGTTAATATTCAACATTTTTTACGTCTTAAAGCTCCTTTACATTGACACTACAAAAGAGCTTCATTTCAATGTGCTACATGCTCATTTTGAAGGCAAAGTGTTGCCTGAAGTTCATTAAGAGTTCAATCAAGATTTTTAAAGCATTCAAAAAATCCGTTGTTATTTTATTGCCTAACAACATCAGTAATAATTTATCATGGCTTTGAGGCAAACAGACTGTATTGTGGTCTCCAGGTTTTAACCTTTTCCTCTTGATGCTCAGTTTAATTACCCTAAAAATTAGCAAATCTCTCATTATTGCTCCGAATGTGGTGCTACAAATCATTCAAAATGGGTCAAAACATCAATTTCTTACCTCTATAGCTTCTTTAATGTTGTTTTTAATATCATGAATTTTCTGTTTTTTCTCCCTGTGAGGAACAAACAATGGTTCATGTTATTTTTCGTACACAAAAGCATAAATCACAAGAATAGAGCATTATCACCTCGAGTCAGGAAGGTTAACAGTGACAGTAACAGTCCCTCGCTTTGCTTAAATGTTAATAAAAATATGATTATTTCCAAAGGAAGGCTCCGTGGGGAAGTGGAAAAAACTTTTTCCAAAACTATCCGGAAATATATCAGGTGTAAATCTAAATACGGATCAAATATATGGCAGAATGTTTCATCTAAAATATAAAAGAAACAGCTTGATTATTCCAAAATAAGTAAATACATGTTTTGTTTCTTCCGTGTTAGAGCCAGTAGGTTTTTGGTAGGAATTTGCTGTGTAACATTAACTTCTCTTTGTCAGCCTGGAGGTGAATTATATCAGACATCAGTATTATGGCTGCTCCAGATGCACACATTTTGCTGACCAAGTGCAACTCCTGAATTTTGTGTACTTGCTGATACCAAATGAGAACAGCAGATCTAAGTAAGTAACTAAGTAACAGTTACTGTACATTTAAGGGTGTTTTCAAGTCCAATATTAACAATAACCTACCATGAGGACAAAGTAAGATCCAAAGTATTAGCAAATACAACGATATGCTAAATTTTTTTGTCCCCTTATTGTTGTAAAGACAAACACACACACACAGCATGGCACTCAGGTTTATGCAATCTGTGGGCTTCACTGATACCAGTAGTACAGGTCTAACGTCACACAGCTCTTTCAGAAACCAGACAAAAGACAAGTTTGACAATTGAAAGTCAGATTTGATTCTAAAATTCCCCAAATGAAACAACCTCAGAGCTGCTTACACAATCAGGTACCTGCACATGGTGTGATTTCTTCTGAATGACCCCATGCAGTATATTTTGTCGACATTACAGCAGCCTGTATTTCTCTTGTTGAGCAGAAGGATTTCAAATTAAAAGCATGGATGCATGTGTTCTACAACAAAGTTTCAGCCTTAAAATGGTATTTATATTTCCTCGGGACAATTCTCTCTTTGCTAGAGAACATTTTTAATTGTCTATTATTATTGGGTGGCATGATATTTATAACCTGATACCTCAATATCAATCTTATAAAAATGTTTCTTGGATGACGATTGGTGCTTTCAGAAGATATTTGAAGCTTTAGAGGAATTATCAATAATCGTAAATTACAGATATTCATTAATTTCACTGAGATTAAAAGCCAGTTTACACATCTATCTAAATATTTCTTCTATTATCGTGAAATACGTTACGTTAACTGCTCCTAATAATCGCTACCACAGCTTCCATGTTGAAGACTACAGGCTTGTGACCAGGGCTGGCCAATATGACAATATATATCGTCAAAACGATACAAAATGTCTATCGTATATATATATTTTTCTATATTCTATACTGTTCTGTTCATTTTGCACTCTTAAAACGAGAAAATACTCAGTACTTTTCATTTACAAGTATTTGATTCACACAGGAGTATACAGTATATGGGCTTTACCATGTGGTTATTTCATAAAGACTATTTATTTATTTATTGAATTACCAGAAATAATGCAATATCATGATCGTAATTGAGATATGAAATTAACTATATCAGGATAGAAGATTCTGGCCATATCGCCCAGCCTTACTTATGACTGGTTCAGGCAAAACCAAAACAAAATAACCTCCCTTCCAAAACAGAAAATGATGATAATGTGAAACTGAATAACAATTTAGTCTGATTATCAGGATAGAAAATTGTATCCATTTACTCCAATACCACCCTTAAAACCAGGCCATAGCAGAATTGTAATAAAGCCAAAATCCTGCCAGATATTGGTGCTGGATTGTGACACACGACTGATTCTACTTTTGCTGTTATTACCAGATACAAGCGAGAGAAGTTCAGTCAAAGTAACATGGAGACTGACACTAACACTGAGCAGAATAAATGATGACAGAGGACCGGTGGTGAGTGTTTAGTAGGGTAAAGGGAATACAAGTCTTGTTGAACTGATAATACTGCTGCAGTGTTTTGGGATAAACATGGGGAGATTTTAGACAACTGATTTCACTATACGTCTGAAACAATTTGTTGATTAATCTATTAGTAGACTGGCACAACATTAAATTGGAAACAGTTTTGATAAACGATTGAAATAATCATCAAAGACTGACTAATTCCAGATTCTCAAATGTGAATATCTTCATGGTTTTCTACACTTTTTATGATAGTAAACTAAATATGTTTGGGTTTTTACATCGGAGGATGTCACCTTGGGCTCCGTGAAACTTTGATGGGCATTTATTGACATTTTATAAACCGACTGATTAATTGGGAAAATATTTAGCAGATTTATCAATAATGAAAATAATCGTTATACCAGCAGCTCTATTTTACAATATATATTTTTCTACCAATAAACAGATATGCTCTAAGAATACAGAGGGCCTTGGTTATCTGGTTTCTAGCATCTTTGATGATGTTTTTTTTATGTTTATTAGTCTTCACTCCACTGTAAAAAGTTCTCAAAGTCAAGGGAACCAGTGATCCCACTTTAAAATTTTAGATTACTAAACTAAATGGAAAAGGAAACATCATCTATCTGATTATTTCCTCGAGGGAAGGAGATGTTTGAACTTTAAGAGTGGATCAGAGAGCTTCCCTCTGCTCCTTTATTTCACTCAGATTGACGAGAAAGAGGAAGTACGAAACTAAAATTATACTCCATTAAAAGTAGGTAAATTTACATGACAAATACTGGTTATTCTTTAGATGAGACAAAATAAAAGTGGAATTTAATGTGATGTATTTTTCCGCCCCAAAAAGATTGTGATATTGGAATACAACTCTTCACTTGCGGACTTGATGTTTTTTCATTCTTGCACTCATGTGGGCCGAGTCGTCACTCTCTGAAACTTTGGAGCTACCGTATTCGTTACGATTGTGTGTTTAACCTCCGTCTTTCCGTCCTGATTTTGTATTTGTGTAACTTAAAGGGCTAGAAATTTGAAAGCCTTATCTCAAGGATGTCATTCAGTTTCATAATAATCCTTTTTTGAAACTGGGTTTGTCTGTGAATGCTTTTTATACTACATTCCTCACACATTAGGAGCTCCACAACAAAACAAAAGAGAAAAAACACTGCCCCTCTCACCGTCATCCCTCCTATATTACTGTGTCACTCCCCCATCATCTCGTCCCAGCACCCTGCGTTGACTGGTGCTGCCCTGCACCCAGAGGGGAACCCCAGCCAGGTGAAAAACCTTCCGGGGACCAAAGAGAGCAGCAACAACAAACCCCCGGAGATAAATGCGACTGGGGAGTGACAGCCAGACTGGGGATTTGTCATTGCACCAGAGCGTCTGGGTCTGTGAGGAGCATCTGTTCGGCGTGACCCAAAAATAAGCACATGATGATGCTCCTACCCCAAAACCCCTTTCTAGGAAACAGATGATCAGGAATAGAAAAATGTGACTATCGTTTCCATTGCATCAACTTGGGATTGAGTTTTAGGAAATTCACAAGACAGGGTGGCTTGAAAACACCCAGGGCAATGTTTCCATGACAACCTGAAACAGATAAAGCGTTCTTCTTGTGTCACGGAAATGTTTTACTTACTCCATAACGTTACAAAAATCTGCCCAAAACATTTGACGTCATATTGGAATCGCTGTTTTTTTTAAACAATGACAGGAGTCTATCCCTCCATGCCAATACAAATGGGAAAAATAAATATTTGTTTACTAGCCAGGCGATCAGTTTCAGTCGATTAAGATCCTCTTATGTGGAGTTAGTTTTCCTTCTATTAATCAGTACAATTATATATCAATATCAGGTTACAAAATAAGAGGAAAATGCTTCTTTTATTCTCACTGACTGAGGAAGACAGTTGCTATTAATTCTTGTTACAAAGAGCAAACTTTCAGAACAAGCAGGTCATCATATTGTGCTTGAACAAGACGACTAAAAGCACCTCCAAAGCTAGAAAATATTTAGTTAGTAAACTAAATGTTATACAATCAATACCGCACATTTTAATCTTCAAGCTACAAGAATGGTGAGATTATTTTTATGGTTAATGGTTAGGATTATGGTTGGTATTAGAGCTGTATGTATTCGCTGTTAAGGATATTATGACGATTAGGCTACAATATTGTCTAGATGGATTATTGTAATAGTGTTATTTCCATTATCGATTAATCTTGTGATTATTTTCTCAACTGATCAATTCATTATTTAGTCTAGGGCTGGGCAATATGACAATATATATCGTCAAAACGATATAAAAAATGTGTATCGTATATATATTTTTCTATATCATTTCTATCACGATATAGGCTAGGCCTATATTCATTTCTTTTTTTCTTTATAATTTTCACTTAAGTATGTTGTATTCATTTTGCACTCAAGTTCTTAAAATGATAAAAAATACTCTGTAAATACTCTTTAATTCACACAGGGGAGTATACAGAAATAGGCTTCACCATGTGGTTATTTCATATAGACTATTTAATTATTGAATTATCAGAAAACATGCTATATCGAGATATATATCGTTATCGAGATATGAAATTAACTATATTGTCATAGGAGATTTTGGCCATATAATGCCCAGCCCTAATTTAGTCTATAAAATGTCGGAAAATAGTGAAAAAAAGTTTTCAAATATCAAATGTACATCAATTGTTTTGTCTGACCAACAATCCAAAACCCAAAGACATTTAATTTACTGTGATATCAGCTGAATAAATAAATAAATATAATACAAACACAATGAAAACACTGAACCCTCACATGTGAGAAGCCGAAACCACAGATTATTTAACATTTTTGCTTGAGAAATAACTCAAATGATTAATCGAATATCAAAACAGTTTGCAATTAATTTGGTATCCAATGATTTATAACAATAGTTATGTCTTTTAAAAGCCAAGCTGTTTGTGCATGCTTTGTCCTGTGGTCTGTCTTCATTAATTATCCTTTTTTTTGTTAATTATTTTCCAACTTGTTGACAATTAACTTCCAAACTAACCAACTCATTTCACTGTTGTAGCTGAGTGAAACAGACCTGCATGCCATTAGTGTAACTAAAGGTCAATCCCAATCCTCCCCAAAACATCGCATAATCACATCATCAAGGTCTTTGGTCAACAAATATGTTCAGATCTGATCCTGTAAAGTATCATCCAATCACTCCTAATTATCAGTTTCTGACCTTCGTTCTGTAAATAAAACCACCAGAACCGTGTGTAGTGGTTCGGTGATGAGATGTGCTGCTGTAGGTGTGTGTGTGATCAACAACAGAGATACAGATTAAAACCAACACTTACTCTGCGTTGAAGCCATTTACGTGCAATATTCGCATCTGTTTGACTATCGTGCTTTTGCCGGATTCACCAGCTCCTGAAAGCAGAAAGAAGACAGAAGAATAACAGTTTATTAAGTGTTGAACAAAACTCCTTCAGAGGCACCGACAACGGGGGAAACCAGTGGATGATGGTTGAAAGCTTCGGTCTTCGGATACTGGATCCGTGAAGGCATTTTGGTGTCTTAGTATACTATTAGTTACTCTTCAGATTAAGATTTTACATGATAAGTTTATAAAATATAACACGTTGCTAAAGATTAAACTAGTAGTCGCCAAGGATCCATACCAAACAAACATGTTATCTTAAGTCTGTAGAATATGATGTGTAGGCCAGGACATCTCTGCAGTACGACAATATTTAATTTAAAATGATATTTTGACACACATTTCGCCTTCAACAAATATTGCACCTCCTGCGATTGAAAATTGCAGCTGGTCAAATTGCGATTTCGATAAAAAATTTTGATTAATTGTGCAGCACTTACTTGTCAGCGTTTGAATTACTCGCAGTTCCACCAAAAAGACATTTCGCCTCTAAACTGACTCGTGTCAGAAAAGGTAAAAATTTTGATCCATTATTTCACAAAGTCCAAGAGAAAAGTCAAAAAAATTAATACAAAAACTACCTCGACCAGCTACAACTGTAAAATGCTACCAATATGCATTATTGCATCGGTGCTAACAATCAAACAATGTGATATATTTTCTGTAGAACGAGTACTTTTAATACTTTAGGTTGAGGCTGCACGATTATGGCCAAAATGATAATCACGATTATTTTGATCAATATTGATATCACGATTATTAATCACGATTATTCATTGATTTTAGCGACAACATATTTTGATCGCACTTTCACATTAAAATAAACAGAGTACTGTTTTCACTTCCATGCTGTGCTACATCCCTGTTAATGTACAAATTAGGGCTGTTGGAAAAACTGACATTGCAATATTTTTTTCCGCTATATATATATTGCAATATGAAAACAAATACAGGAATATTCACCCTACTCCTCTTTGTTAGCTACATTTTAAAGTTAAATGCTTCAATCTGGTGCATTTCGAGAGCAAAATTAGCAACATAAAGAGCTAGATAAACAATTTTATGCTCTTAATGTAATCATAAACACATTGGTTGTATAGATAATATCTATACCCAAAAGTGATCATGATTCATATTTGATTAATTGTGCAGCCCTACTTTAGGTTGCTGATAGAACGTCTGTCACTTTAGGTAGGTAGGTTGAATGTAGGACTTTTACTTGTACGTTGTTGTGTTTACTGGAGTAAAGGATCTGAGGATTTCTTCCACCACTGCTTCCAGATGTGAGAGGGGCTCTCAGCATCAGGGATGTGGACAGGAAGAATCAGCTCAGAATATTGTCTAAGTGTTTTTTTTTGTTTTAGCAGAAGTGAGATGTAATTAAACAAGAATCAAGAAAATGTCCATAATTCTGGCATGATAAAAATAACATTAGACGGTCCCACATGCTCATGAGCAAAAGAGAAAAGCTCCTATATGTGTCCTATAGCAAACTGAAAATGAAAGAAGCCGGACCACAACGTCTCCTAACCTGGACACAAGGAGCTAAAGGCTATACAGGCCTGCAATTTAAAGTGTAAGTGTACAAATCTGGGATCAATTTCAGATTAGCATGACCAGGACAGTCTTTTCAAAGGGGAAGCTAGTAATCCTGATAGTAATCCTAATTTGCTCTCCGTACTCCAAGAGGCTTGGCAGGATACTAGTAGCCGTGGCCTTGAGGTTCAGACTGTATCATGACATGGAGGCCTGGATGATGGAGACAGAAATAGCTTCATCACATTCAAAATAGTAGACTTTTTCAACATCCATTTCCAGAGTAGCTGGCGTGGAGAGGATTACTGCAAAAAAGGTGAGCGTGTGGTGTGAAACATATCATCAAACATGGGAGTATATAGGCCTAAATGACTCAAGGTGAATCTCTACACTGCTGTCCTGTACGTCTAAAAAACACATATTGGTGTGGCCTCCCTGCTTCTTTCTGCATGCTGCTCCATGTCCACCCTCTCTCTCTCACATGTCCTGTTATCATGCTCCATATGAACCCATGAATGCAGCAGCAGCAGACAGGCTCTTCTCGTGTCAAGAAGACACTGTAAAAACCTGGTGACATCATGTCATTGCATCATATATTGATGCTTATAAAACATCTTTTTTCATGGGTATAATCTGAAACAAGAGCTATGGTGAAAATTTGTTTGTGGGTGCAACAATGAAGCACAAAATGGGACACATACACATATTAAATGATGAATTTCTCACAACACCTACCTAATAGTAGTAGCCGGTGAGTGGCCCGGTATATCTGTTTGTCTTTCTGGAGCTGCTTCTCTATCTTTTTGTTGGCTTCCCTCTGTGCCTTCTCCTCATTTCGTTGGTCTTCGGTCTTACTATTGCTAAGACAGCCCATCTTCCCAAAAAACCCAGTGATAGGTTCAGGATGGGAGGCAGGATGGGTGGGTGGTTGGTTGGGTGTAGGTAGGTAGGTGTAGGGATGGAGGAAGGAGGAAGGAGGGTGTTGATCAGAAGAAAAAAATCCTAAATTCCTAGACTGGCCCAGCAGAGGAACACCTGGCTCAAAATGGGTGACATTTATGTTGCCAGATGTAAAAAAGGTATAGTAGGCTCCACCAGGCTTTGGCACAATATGCAGCCTATATGGATGGATTTACTGGCAATTTATCAGCACAAAAAAAAAAGAAAAGGAGCAACAGAGCATCGATGCCGCCCTCTCAGAGAAGCTTGATTCTTGTGTTTTTCACTGTAAATCCGCAATGAAGTCATCAACATTGATATGAGAGAGTGGATGTGAGATTCTCCAGCCTGGCAATGCACATCAATGACAGTCCTGTATCCATAAAGGAGGGTTTCAATTAAATTTATATATATATATATATATATCCAGACTATTAGGGTTAAATATTCTCAGCAAATGTCTCCTCCGGAGCCCATCTTCGGCAGATTATATCTCACACTGCCATTCAATTCATTTTCTACTACACACAACACCTATTTTTTCTCCACCTTTTTTTTTTTTAAAGATATATATATTTTTTTTTTGCAATCCAGCTAACCACAGCAGATCAGAGAGGGTTATTAAGGTGGGGAAAAAAAATTAAAAAATAAATATTTCCTATATTAAAATGACGGCATGTGAATCACCATCAGGCTCTTCTTCTTCTCTCTCTATCACATTATTATTATATACACCGTTTATTATAGGCAGCAGCAGCAGGAGGAGGAGGATGATGTTATTATAGCAGCCTTATCAATAAGATCCTGTTTGATGATTTCCTCTCCTCGTCAACAGATGCTGGTGTGTTTTCTCGTTGGGTTTGTCCAGACCCAGAAGAAGAAAAGGCCTCTTCTCCGTCTCCGTCTCCGTCCTCTCTCTCTCTCTCTCCGGTAACGTTACCGTCTCCTCCTCACACCGGGAAGGCAGCTGGATGTCCTTGATGAGTATGAGGTGATATCCAGGTGATAGTCGGTGTATATTCCTCCGTTTATCTCCCGGTTGGTCGCAGGTCCAGCTGTCTGTCAGCTCTCTCAGCTGGTTGTATTCCCGGTGAGTTCGTGTGGTGGATTAGATGTTACATGTGTCTGAGACATGAACAGACCGCGGTGGTTCAATCACTGGAGACACACGTTTACTGTTGTTTTGTTGTTGCACCGACAGTGAACCGGTGGTCGGTGTGTCGGTGTGTCGGTGTGTCCTGGAGCAGCAGAGAGTGGTTTCTTCTCGGTGTTACTGTGGATGATTGTGTCCCCCTTGTTTGTGTGAGGATCGTACATGTAGAGAGAGAGATAGCGGTGAGAGGTGGGGTGGGGCAACACGGCTCTCACGGAACCCTGAGAACACACCACGGTGGTCAAGCTACAATGACGAGGATACACACTTCCGCTCGGGACTTTCACAATAAAACGCCCTCATAGAAGCTTCATGCCCAATATTATAATTATAATGCTCTAGTAGTAATAGTAATAATAATAATAATAATAAACTTTATTTTTAAAGCACCTTTCCAAACATAGCTACAAAGTGCTTTACATAAGTTAAAATAGTGCAAACGTCAAAATACAGAATAAAAACATAAAAACATAGGTCAAAATAAAATGTTGAACAAAAGACTTGTGTACAAAAAGTCAACAATAATGAAATTTGGCCTTCCTGTAAAGTTAGGTTTTGAGGCGTGATTTAAAAGAAGAGACAGAGTTTAATAGTAGTATTATTATTATTATTATTGTTATTATTATTATTATTATTATTATTATACACAATTAATAGTAATAATATTAATAAAATATTTATTTATTTGTTTATTTTAAATATTTTTTATTTAAGAAAAAGAATATTATTCACAGATTCAAGATTCAAGATTCAAGATTCACTTTATTGTCATTTCACAGAGTATTTGCATACACAGAAGGAAACGAAATATTGTTTCTCCCAGCTCCCGTCAGTGCATTAAAAAGGATAGAATAAATAAGTATTAAAATTAACAATACCTAAAAATAACAATAAAAAAATAAAATAAGTAAACGTCTCAGACACAATTTCACACAATTTGCAGTCATGTTTAGCAGCAGAGAAAGGTGCATTTATGTCCATAGTAAAGTGCTGTTTGCAAATATTTAACAAAGAGCATTCCCCCCCACACACACACAGGGAATGATGGTTCAAAATTAAGTAATAACATTTTCAATAAAAATTATATTTATGTAATAATATGCATATTTATATAGCACCTTTGAAGTACAGATGTCACAAAGTGCTTCACAACAAAAAACTAAATAGCAAGTAAAATACAAAACAACAGCCATGAAATGCAGACATCAAGCTTTCACAATACTCATGGAAGCTTCATGTCCAATATTATAATTAGAATCCTGTAGTAATATTATTATTATTATTATTATTATTATT